>PNEQ01041645.1:0-47791 GCA_003012365.1 Medauroidea extradentata
AGTATTTTAGCCATTTTCATTCTGTCAGGAAAAACTCCTTGTCTGAATGACTGGTTTATAATAAACTTTAAAGGTTTCAGTATATTCTTATAGCAAGATTTAATAATTACATTGGATAAACCATGTATATCTTGTGATATTTTGTTTTTAAGGTTAAGGATAGTTCTTTCTATTTCTTTTTCATTTGTTGCAGGAAATATTATAATCACAGAATATTGAAATAACACATTATAAGAATCACAAACTAACAACACATGAGGAGCTCATGCTTGCAATTGCAATCCTTTGTTTTGGTTACTGGCATAGGTCGTCTAGGGAAATTAATATTTTATTTTTTTAAAATAAATTTTTGTGAATATCTCTGACGTTATGTGGCTCAGGTGTTTGTAGCTTGGAAGAAATCAGTCTTAATACCAAGTAAACTATGTATTTCATTTGATTACCCTCTTACAATAAAGAGTCTATAATGACCTCACAACGTCAACAATGATGTGACAATAAATAAGGCCCAGTCGAAGTCGCTGTTAGTGACGGGGACAAACTTAAGACTGCTTTTCATGTGGATCGTTATAACTACATATACTGCTGTTGAGTTAAATCAACTAGCTGATTTTTCATACTAACACATGATGCCTGAACTACCTATCTGGTGTACAAAGATGTTTTTCAATTAAAGTGAATATTATCTGCTATGAGTAATACACGCCAGTAAAGCCACGGGCACACTGCTAGATGGTACAAATGTTAAAAATTTATAATTATTAATATTTGGCGGTATCTGTAATTGAGGCCTATATTATAGTATAATATTTTAAAAATAGTTTTCTCTTTTAGTAATATAATTTATACTAGCTACCTCTTTCTATTTCTAATGCTTCTCCATTGTAGGACATCATTTTATGTCATCCTCTGGAACAAGCAGACGCCTATGGGTGTTCAGTCGTAAGTTTGCTTTCTGGGTGCGATACCTTATCCTTCTGGTAGCCTCCGCATATTATTATTAATACTTTGATAATATATGTTATTGGTTTATGTCTACGACCCTCGCCAACTATAAACTAAACACGGGGGAAATATTGTAAGTCTTAACGGTTTGCTATTCCACCAAAGGCAAGTGCTTGTCTTACACTTAAACTGCTGGTATGTTCTAAAAACTCATCCAACGTCTGCTAGAGTGAATACTGCACTATGCCTACTAATTTTGCATTTCGCCTGACTTTTACTGGGTTTTTCTACGCCTAAGTGTGGTTCTGCTTTACGAACGACAATTTGTACAGTGGTCAGCATGCTCGCTAACATACTACTGTATACCTGAATGTGTTCAACTGTGGTCAGATAACTGAAAACTGAGAACGTTTGTCTACAAGTCATCTGACTACACTGCTGCACTGTGATTACAAGATGGTTGCCCATACGAGTGTGCATTTTTGTATACTGCATACCTGTGTATACACCAAAGTGTATGTAGTACTGCCTGGTTTGCGTATTGTCTCGTATAAAAAAATAGTGAATGTGGTATATGATGAAAAAATATAATTAAAGTGCAAATGTTGTGTTAATATTGTTTGTATTTATCTTACTATTTGTACAGTTTTCCTCTATCATGGCCTTGATAGCAGTTCGAGGGCATTATACATATTTAAATAATAAGTTTATTCATAAACTACTCAGCGTATATACGCTATGTCTGCTTAGGAGTATTGTTCAAAGAACATTAATAATGTTAATACTAATTTCAGGTCTTCCATGTATCTCTAAAGTTTATTTTTACACTATTGAAAATGGCAAAAATTTTCTTTTCTTGTGTTCCTTTTTAAATATAAAACCTTGGTCTCGATTTTCCAAAAAATACATGTAGAGGTGTACAGTACATCTTTATCTTTTAGATAAGTTCACTACTGATTCTCTTCTCACACTGGTATATAAATATTGTATAATGACAGCAAATGGCAGGTTAACACACCCCAAGCGCAGACTTCTGAACTGATGTCCATAGACGTCTGTACAATACTGAAGAGGTAGACATGAAGTGAGGACATACAATGAAGAAGACACAGAATGAGAAATTCAGAAAAACGCAGAGAAAACCTGCTGTTTAACGTTACACTATGCCACATTCCCCACATACGAAAATTTGGGGCTGGACCCTCCCGAAAATTGATCCTGAATCACCTTGGTGAGGCAGGTGAGTGCTTTAGACACTGCGCCAACCATTGCCATAGTTGTGACAGTTATAAGTATGTAACATGAAAGCAGTGATAAGTTAGCATTTATAAAACAACAAATTAAACACACATCCTTGAGGGGTTAAGATTTAAAATATAACAGTCTATAAACATTGGAAAAATAAGACTAAATCTGTAATCAATTCGTAAATACTTCGCTATTCAAAGAGTATTACAATCACAACACCACATAAAATGCAGTAGTACTAACTTAATGTAGAATAACGTTGCTGTATGTGTGTTAAGGTGATCCCCTGCCCAGGCAGCTGAGCATTATGCAGAGCGCCAATCATTATAAAATCATTTGTAAAACAGCTCAACATGTACGATTAATATTTGTGCAGGAATTTCGTTCAAATATGTCACACATGTCTGTACCCATTTCAGATTCACTACTACTCAATAAACTAAATTTTCTAGCAGCTGAAAATTACTATTTTTTCTTTTTAGATAATTTCTTAGATATGAAAACCTTGACGCAGAATCTATTAAAAAGCATACATATATAAAAGACACAAGTAACATTAATATAATGTCATAAATGCTAGGATCACCACTGAATGTCTCATAGAAGCGAGCCATCTGCAAGAAGACTGCACACCAGTTCACACACTTATACCTAGAGTCTATAATGAGATTGATGTGTGTGCTATTTCTCCTATAGTGCTCACAACCCTTAAATGATTCTAAATGCATTCACCATGGCAGCCACATTAAAGTCACATAGAAAAAAAGCAGTACTATGAAAAAATAGTGTGATTTAATATATAATGTTCTGAACATAAAGACAGTATTCCTTATAAAAAAAAAAGCTATCTAAAGAAACTGAGCCAGCTTGGGTGGTAGTCAACACTGGAGTGTAGTTATGAACATGCTTAATTTATAATATCATATATTATAATACAATGCAGAGATTTAAAAAATACACTATATACTTGACAAAATATATAGTCTAAACTATTATCGACAGCACCATTTCAGGTTTGGTAAATATAAAAAACAGTCAAAATCATTTAATGTTCACAAACCCAAACTGACAATATTAATATTTGTAAGAACTTACATCATCTTCATAAACTGAGTACTTGGATGTAATGGTGTTCCATAATTTTGCACGCTTTTTGAGCGTCCAATGAGGCAAAGTGAAATCATTATTGATTATTTTCTTGCCAATACATGACTCTGCAACCCTGAAACAAAATCATTTTTGATCATCATAAAAGTTAGGTTACTGTACAATTTTGCAGTTTTTTTATACTATATCTCATAAACTATGCATTGTGGATGTGCTATATGCAATCATCCAAGGAGTGTATGAGCTTGGAAAATGTGTGAAGTTTCAAGTTCCTGCTATGAAATATACTTATTTTTGTCACCGCCGTATGCGTGGCGTCCTTATGGCTTTCCGCTGATTCCTTCCTTCCCCTACTCACATGTGCGCGCACACTCTTCCCCTCCCTTTACCTCCTCCGCTTCCCTCCTTCGTCATCTGCAGGGCACCGCTGGCCAGTCGCTCACGTGGCTCGGGCGGGCTCAAATCGGTCGTTAGTTGTTGCCAGCTGGAATGATGGTAAGTCAACTACGCCACTGGACATGAACTTTTCCTACTCGGGTAGGTCCCCTCCCCTGTCCGTTTCTGTGATTTAATTGTGCAATTTGTCTCGACTTGTTTCCTATGTACAACCAGCATTTAGTATAGTACAGAGATTATTCAGAGTCTGAGTTTTACTGGTAACGACAGCAGATCCTCGCCCGTAACCTGTGACATCAGCTGTACTTGCCTCCCCTTCCCCGTTCAACTCCTCGTTACTGTATTTTATCATGACAGGGTGCTGTTTGGGGACCACACTTGGTACAAATTCTGTGCAACTCTGCTTCGGGTTTGAGTGCAAGCAATGGTACGTGTTGGTAATTTGATGGGAGTCGGAGCGGCTGCGTACGACTAATTTGTACCCTCTGCGTCTAGACTGTTAACTGGGGCTCAGTCGGTTTTGTTGGGGAGTGTGTCTGTGGTACCGAAATTAACTGTTAATGAACCCCAATAAGTATTGGAAGTTTTCGTGGAAGTAGATAGTTTACAGGTTACTCAGTTGGTGGATTCATTATTTTACCTTCAGTCATCGTTGCCAAGGGTTACTGGGTTGGCTTCTGATATCCTCACCGAAATTAACTGTTAATGAACCCCAATAAGTATTTGAGGTTTTCGTGGAAGTAGATCATTTACAGGTTACTCAGTTGGTGGATTCATTATTTTACCTTCAGTCATCGTTGCCAAGGGTTACTGGGTTGGCTTCTGATAACCTCAGTGATATTTCGCGAGCCGGACCATACGATAAAATTAAGGTGTGAATGACTGAATTGGTAGGATCGTCAAAAGTGTGGAAAGCAGTGAAAGCCGAGTTAGTGATTCGCTTCCAGAGAGTGGGCTAAACTGTTCCCGCATTCGTGCAGTCGGTGTACAATTATGCACGAAACCTCAATTTGACTAGTGATGAGCCTTAATTGGTTAGTAATGTGTTGGATCATTTTAGACCTGAAGTTCAGGTACTGCGCACCTTGTTTCCGTGCCCTATCACTTTTAGCGAGTTGCGGATGTTGGCTGTTGAATTGCAGAGAGAAATCAATTTAAATGAGGAAGTCTGCAAATGACATTGTCAAATTCTAGCGAAATCGCGGACATGAGCGTTCAGGAGAGTTGGGGGCATGGTGATCAGCTGGCAGTTCCTCAAGGCCATGCGAATCGGGATCGTCGGACCTTAGGCACCAGGTTGACAGCCGTCATGGGAGACGTTGACCGAAACGTGATGCTGGGAGGTAGGTGTAGCAACTGTATGAATTTTGGGCACAGAGTGGAGCAATGTCAACAACTGCTGGTGGGATTGTCAGATTGTAGATGTTTTCGATGCAGTAATATGGGTCATTACCTGGTCGCGTGTCCTGCGGGAAACGAAGACGGCTGTCCAGCGTGAACCTGATGTGACGGACTAAAGCGCCGAAACGGGAGACCATAAAGGAGTGTTATGTGAACATTAAGTGGGGTGGCAAACGTGAGAGGGATTAGTGGATACTGGGTTGTTTCATATTTGGAAGATGGTGTCCAAATGTAGTTAAGGGGGAAACACACGGAAAAGGTGTGACGGATTGTATTGCAGATGGACGTGTCATACAGTGTGCGCAGTGTGTTTGAAGGTAGGGAGATTTTCGTGTACGTGTTCTTTTTGGATATTTTGTGATTTGATTGCCAAAGCAGTCCTAGGCCTCGATTTTCTTGGCAGAGCTCGAGCTATCGTTGTTGTGGGTCGTGGTGAGTTGCATTTTGCATTTCCTCCGGACATTAAGACCCAGTTTTGTGAACATAGTACGAATGTATCATCTGCCTTAAGGGTTGTAGTGACGACACGCGATGACGCTCAGAGAAGTGTTGAAGAGTTGGTTTGACAATATTCTGATGTCGTTACCCTCAAGATTGGGCAATGCAATGTATTGCTGTATAGGTTCACAGTGACGAGTAATACTCCGGTGCGGCAACGCCACTTTAACTACCCTCCTCCGAAACTCCAGACCTTCCAAAACATTATTGACCAATTATTAAAGGATGGTGTGATTTCACCTTAGAAATTTGAATATGCGTGTCCCACATTTTTAGTGAGTAAAGTGAATGGCCGAGGTTACCGGTTGGTGATTAATATGACTGCGGTGAACAAATTAATCTGTTTTTGATGCCTACAGTAGAAGTTGCTCTACAGCATATAGGAAAGGCTAAGGTTTTTTCCTTACTGGACCTTAATCATAGTTTCCACCAGTGTTTAGTCCACCCAGATAGCCATAAATATACTGTCTTTTGTACCCAGTGGGACCAATACGAGTTTAGCGTTCCTACTGGAGCTTGTTTTGGAACCCAGGAGCTGTATCATGTGATTGACTAGCCTATGTTTTGTCAGATTTGAAATTTAAGCCTGTATTTAACTATATTGATGATATAGTAATTTATAGTGAGATGGTTGAAGAACATGTGGGGCATGTGCAAGAGGTGTTACAGAGACTGCGGCGAGCGGGTTCAACAGTGAATCCCAGTAAGGTGACTTGGTGTTCCGACTCAATCCGGTTTCTCGGGTACATTATTTCTGGGGGAAAACTCTGAATAGATCCGGCTTAGGTGGATCCCATTATTAATTTCCATGCCCGATTAGTGTGAAAGGAGTACCTAGATTTGTCAGGATGATGGGATAGGCTATACCCCAGTTTGCGGAGTTTGTAGCCGCTTTGAATCTGCTTAGTAATAAGAATCAGGCATTTTAATTGGGGGCAGAATAGGAAAATATGTTTAAGTGATTAAAAGCGCGATTGGCGGTGAGTCTGGCCTTGCATCTCGCAGACTTCAACGCCAGGTTCGTCCTTCATGTGGACGCTTCGTTGGTGGCCCTTTGGAGCTATGTTAGGGCAATTGAGGGAAAGTAAGGTTGTTCTGATAGCCTTTGCAAGCCGACTGCTCACGAATGTGGAATGTAAGTTGGGCACATATGAAAATGAAAAGGAAGTCCTGGCCTGCGTATTTGGGACGACCCGATTAGCTGATTATCTGGATGTCATAGAATTTGACTTGTGCACGGATAATGGAGCTATTACATGGTTGCTACGCCATTCTCTTGAATTTGGAAAATTGGGTCGTTGGGCTTATCATTTGACGCGGTTTCACTTTCAGATCCATCATATTGCCGAGAAAGACAATATGATGGCGGACACCTTGTTGAGGATGGTTTCGGAGGAAGACTTTGAACCCGATGTAGTTGAACCAATGTCTTCTTCCATGGCATTTGCATGCATACCTAATTTCTTCGCTGGTCTTAGAGCGGCTCAGGAACAATGAGAAGTGTAAGCAGAGGGAACGTCGGGTTGCTGCAGGGGAGGATCTCCCCTATGAGTTGAAAGATGGATTGTTGTGTTTTGTTGGAAGAAACCGACGAAGAAGAATGATCGCTGTTCCTGAAGTTTTTAGGGCCAAGGTGTTAAAATATTTTCACTCTTCGGCGTTTGGAGTGCATTTGGGACGGAAGCAAACATATAATAAGATCGCCTCGAGGTTTTATTGGACTGGGATGTGGAAGGATGTTTATAGAGATTTGTGTCTCGATGCCACGAGTGTCTGAAAGCTAAGGCTCCACAAAATGCCAGTGTAGGATTGTATTCCATTGAGGATGTTTCTTACTTCTGGGAAACTGTGCATATTGATATCTTTGGCCCGTTAGTACGTACGCGGAATCAGAACCTATGTATTTCGATTGTACTAAATATGTTTTCTAAGTTAATGTTTCTTATTTGTGACGACTAACTTATAACAATCGTAAAACATCTTACCGAAAATGTACGGAGTATTGTAGGGGCTCCGGTGAATCTGGTTAGTAAAAGTGCACCTAATTTCGGGTCTCAGGAGTTCACTGATATGTGTTTTCGATGGGCGGTCCAGCATTATACGAGTAGTCCTTATTACCCGTGCAGTAAAAACAGCTGAACGTTTCAACCGAAATTTAAAGGTGTCTCTCACGGCCTTATATCATGCAGACTATATAGTGTAGGATGAGGATATCAATCTGATTATAGTCAGATCCAACTCCTCAGTCCATGGAGTCACAAAAACAAATCCAGCCAGGGTCATCCTCGGATGTGACTTAATCCACCTACTGTTGAATGTCACCATAGCTGCCTTTGACAGAAGTGCAACAAGAATTGCTGTCTCACGAGGTAGCAGAAAACGTGGAGAGCGCTAAGCATCAGGTGCAGGCTAAGGTTAATGCTGGTCGGGCTCCTGCGAATTTTGCGGTGGGCAACATGGTTTATTGCTGTACGTACGTGCTGGGTTCTCGTTCTGCTGCTACAAATAGCAAATTGTAACTGCCCTTTGTGGGGATGCTCAGGCTGCAGAGGATACTGGATCCTAATACCTTGCTTTCTCAAGACCCAGAATCAGGGAAGGTGGTACGAAAAGCCCATGTACTGCATGTGAAATTAGTTCTGGGGGGAAGACACTGATGATTGATGTGACGGGTTAGTTGTTCCAGGTTCTGCGGAACTTTGAACTCCAAGATCGGCCCCACCCTGTGTTGTCCGGTGTTTCTGTGAGGTGTTTTGTGTGTATTATTGCCAGCATTTTGTGTGGTATTTGTGAGTTATTTGTTATGTGTTTTGTGGTAGGTGGTAGAAGTAGCTATTATAGTTAGTTGTAGATGTAGATTAGGATATAGCCTAGTACTTAGATTGAAAATAGTAAAGGTTAGTTTACTAACATGAGAGTGAGTGGACTTGTATGAAGTGGGGTAGGCTTAATTACTTAGGAATAAGGATAAAAGGTTTAGATAGATTAGATGCGCGCTTAATTATAAGTTTAATGAGTTAGTAATTATTTTGTGATAATTAATTCAACCAGCGGGACATTGTAACATTGTTGAATTAGTGTGTGTTTCATGAGGTTGTTTATATTGTTGGATAAATGTTTCATGAGGTTATTTATACTGTTGGAATTTATATTGTTGAATAAGGGTTTATGGAATTACAGTAAAACTCTGTTAAGAAGTACCCACTTAAAAAGTTTTCCTTATAAGCCTAATAAGTTTGAATTATATTTACCACTTCCATTACTACAACAGTAAATTTAACCTTTTAAGAAGTTTTTCCCTATTAATAAGTTCAAATATTTCAGTCCCTTCAGAAACTTCTTTAACAGAGTTTTGCTGGTATTTATATTGTTGCGCGAGTATTCGATTTATCGCTATTTATATCGTGGCATATGAAAGTATTTATCTTGTTGAATTAGTGTGTGATTCATTAAGATATTTGTGTTTTAGATGGTTTATACTGGTTTTATTGTGGTGCGGCAGATCCGCCAGAGTTGTAATGGTCTGTTAGTGAAGGAGACTGGAACTCTTTTGCCACGTCCCATGGCAAAGAAGCAGTGTATGGTATAGGTGATACTGTGAAACAAATTGTGTATCTGAAAGTAAAAGAAAGACAGGTAATAATAAGTAATGCTGAAGACTTTCTTTGATGTGCTGCAACTGCTAGGCCTATATCTAAGATTCAGATGTACGTCTCAAGTGCAGATATTGAAGAAAACAAGGCATAGGCCTACCTACTTGATGAAACTGTGGGGAAATGTAAAGAATATTCCTGGATTGCAAGGAAGACATTTTTGCACCACCTGATGAAGACCATCCTGTGACAGCCATAACTGTACAGTCGGTGAAAGAAAAGTGCCTGGTGTTTCTGCAAAATCAAACCCCGCAAGAAAAGTCACGCAGACTCAGGTATCATCATGGTGTGTACTCTGAGCAACATATATTCTTCCTGGGACCTATGTTTTGGCTAAATTACAGTCACTAAACAACAAAAGAAAGTGCAACTTTGTTTGCATGTCATAATGCAGTAGACAACAACGAAGAAGTGATATGGCTCTGAAAATGTGAGATAAAGGGATGGGTAAAATTTTCAAAATGGATGAATAGGGCATTTCTTAAATTTATTTACAGCAAATATTGAATGAGCCTGCAATCAAGGTGGTACAATTCTGTACTTGTGAATCATTGACGATTACTCTAAAAACTATTTAAGTATCATCTGTAAAGTACATTTGCCTACTTATCCCAACTGTTCAGACATTATGTATTAAAATTTTTAATAAACTGGGCAGAAACATTTATTTTTTGCTGATACAGACAAGTCACACCTGTGAAGATGCAAAAATAATTAGGGCCCTAAATTCTCTTGGATGTTAAATATGAACTAAGTTTTTGTTACAATGAGTTTAGTAAAGGTGTGCCTTTCTGTCTCTCCTGTGTAAAAAAAAATATAAATATAAAAAAACCATTAACCTTATTGAATTGTGATAGTTTTGATGTTTGTAGAACTGTGAGGGTTTCTTATCTGATGATGAAGCACCAAACTGTTCAAGCTTGGCACGATTTTCTTCCAATTGCTACACGTGGCTTTCAATACACAGAATTCCATTGCCAATTTTGTTGCACTTTCACTTTGGTCTAAATGCTTCAAAACTTCTAGTATATCTTTCAGAGTACATGATTGTAGCACGCTTCCATTCGCTAGACATTTCGAAACCATTAGAAACACAATTCAAAATCATGCAAACTTTCTTGGCCTTCAAGTTGTTTGTTTGCAAGCGAACTGAAACAAAGCCAGCAGTCAAACGAACTAAAAGAAAAAAGAGTGTGCAAGCGCACACGTACCCAGACTTGTCAGCAAGTTCAGCATTACAGTAAAAATTAATTTTCTGCGTGCTACTGCATTAAAATAATTCCTGTTAATCAAAAAACTTGGTAATCCGAACTTGTCTTGGTCCCAATTAGTTTGAATTGGCGAGACTCTACTGTATTGATTTTTAGAAGCATATGGATGATAGAGGTAGTCATATGTAAATTTTTTTGTTAAATTATTTCAGGTCAGTTGAGGTTTAGATCAGGTTACCTAACCTAAAATAACCTAACCCGAGAAAAATTTTTTAAGTAGCACTACATCTAAAGCCCGTGCTACATTGACCGTAATGTAGACATATAGAAATAACTGTAACCACACCGTAAGAAGTTTACAGGTTTCTATCCCTCTTACGGTCTTACGGTGGCTAGGCAGCGGTACGGTGTGTTGTAGCATACATCACTCAAAAGTGTGTGTTCAATTTTTATGGTTATTTCTTACGGCGATTCTAGGCCTAGCACAGCCTTAACGTACAGAGCAACATTTCTCATAAACAATGTCTCTAAAATCAATAGTTTGGCCTGTACACAATGACTAGCTATTCTTAATATTTACCAATTTTATATGGCAAATATGTTTGGTAGGCCTATATGAAAGGGGAATTAGGCTTAAGTTTTAAACTGGGACTTCCATGAATTTGGAATTTTTGTGCAAGTTACCTTCCGTATAATTTTTTTAATAGCTTGAAAACATTTTCCTAATCTGTTGATAGGGCCTATCTCCCAAAATATAACACATAAAAAAAAACAGATTGTACATTAGCATAGTAAAGAGATAACACAGGTTTTTTTTTTTTTTGCAAAACGGCTGTAAATCAGTATAATCAGGTTTCTTCCTATTAACTGGAGATACCTTTAATATGTTAAACCAGGTGCAATAACAATAACATTATGCCTGGGGCAAATATTTACAAATATAAGACGTTTAAAATTACTTCAATGAATTTAATTAGTTTCGGAAATTTGATTACCTGGAAACGCTTAGCATATATGACGTAGATAAATTTAAATCACATTCTTCGTCCATTTTCTTAACATACACAATTTTGCACACAAATTCTCAAATTCATTACGCGCCAATAGTAGTTCAAAGCAAAACAAGCAAACATAAACATTGGGTTCCCCTTGTAAACAGAGTTGTCAACCCTTCAGCAAAAAATGTCCGTACGAAAAATGTAATTTGGAGCGTATTTTTAACACGCTTTTATCAGCTTCAGTTCTATCTATGTATGTATGTAACGGAATCTTTAAACATAATTTCCACCTATTTAGAGGATATAAATTAAAAATTTGCACACTTATCAAGGACCGATGACAATGCAATACTTAAAAAAAAAATTAAATTAATTAAAAACACTTTCAGATTGTAACAGTCTCATGCTAATAACTTAATAGGCACTACCAACGAGATATATAGTAAACATAGAGGGACGGAAGCGCTTTCTGGCTGAAGCCCAATTGAACTTGTGTTGGCCATGTTTTCCAACGTCAAAACAAAGGGGCGTGGCAGTGTGTTGGTTAGGGATAATTACGTTTACGTGCCGATATCAACAGAAAAACAAAGCTTATGATGCATTGTATATGTATATGTGGCATGTAAAGCATATAAATACCTCTCGGCCTTAACCTCGTGACACTTTGTGTTTCTGGTCAGAGTCAGATATGCAAAAACATTTGCAATGTGTATTGTATTGTAGATATGTATATAATTTTGTTAACAAATTGACGAGTCCTATACTACCTGTACCATATTTGTACACAACTGTAGTCTACTGGACAATAAAGAATTGAATTGAATTGAATTGCTGCTCCCGAGGCACTTCCAGGCATTTTACTTACCGGAAACAAGATGGCGCAGGGTGTTTTACTCGTGAGGTCAAAAAGAGCATGCTCTTTTAGCTCCTTCTCTCGAGGAAGAGTTGCAAGGGCAAGTACGAGCAGATCGTCTGCTGGATGTTGTGGCGAAGCTGTTGACTGCATAGTTTATTTTTGATGGCATGTTTGAAAATGGAAAAAAATAATAATATGGTTTTCCAGGTAGTCTTGGATGACGATAATAAAGTTGTGACAGATGAATAATAAGGGGTAATTTTTACTCCAAGTATTAAAAGCCGTATGTTATGAAATTGCCTGCATGTGGTTGTTAACCTCTAAATACAGTTCTCAAAACGTGGAAATATTTGCGGAATGTGCTTAATTCCCATAAATGACGAGTAACTTTTAAGAATATTTACTTCTTTGAGGTTAGTCGGTAAAAATCATTAAGTTTCGAATAGTAATAATTATTATTCTTCAGACTAGTTAAATGTAATGTATTTTTCTAGCTTCTTCTATCATTCCATTAGAAGACAGTTTATTTTTTGTAGTGCATTATTTGGTGCAGCTGTAGGAACTTAATCTCATGATTCATCATTATTAACATTTCTAAATACATCTGCTGGTTCGACCATGTTTACAATACAATCAAGACAACATAGTAGGCGTTTTCCTAGCTCCTCCGAAAATTGTCAACACATTTTGACCTGGCTTGACCCAGCGTAACTTGACCCAACTCTTACAACTCCTAAGAGAGGCCGAGTAAAACAAACCTATAGTAAACATTAGAAGGTTTGTTCGGACGCCCTGAGATTTCTGCACTCGAGAGTAAGTTGAGATTTTCTGATAGTAGAAAAAGAGTAGGATAGAGCAGTAATCGCAGTGCTCTTTTCTGCTTCCAATCGAATGCCTTAAAGTCTCGAGTTGCGGAACTGTTGTCAGGACCTTTGTTTAAATTATACAGCTGATCGCAAACTTATTAAATTAAACTTTTTTGTGAGTTTTTTTTTTAAGGAAGAGAGTGAGTTAGGTAATCCTTAAGATTAACTTATAATATAACCCTTATACTCCTAACTTGTACAAATGTAAATATATTAAAAAGTTTTGAATCTTCGTTAGAGTAGTAGAGAAGCAGAGTTTGCAAATATTTCAGTCAATAGTAAGAGAATGAAAAAAATGTTAGGTTAGGTAAACTAACAAAATTGGAAAACTTAATGGTAAACTAACCAAACTGAAATGATATAACCTAAAAAAAATTACGAACTTAGAAAACTACACTTTTCTTTACATACAATTACGTCCAGTGGCGAAGCATGGACGTGTTCAAGGCAAGCAGTATGCGATGCGACTATACACTTTGAGCAGGTTACGGTTGTGTTGCTGAGACCTAGGTGTATTACTGAGAACTAGTTCCTTGTCTATTACACGCTACTGGCTGAGGAGTGTACATGCCCCTATCAGTCAAATGGTTACACAGGCAGAGTTCTGTATAGTCACTGCTAATCCCGCTTGCCCTAGAACACTTCACACTTCGCCACTGATTACTTCCGACATCTATAGAAACATTTTTAATCGATAGACTACACCTCTAAAATCAATATTTTGGCCAGTGCACAATGAGTAGTGTTTCTTGATATTTACCCCTTTTCTTTGCACTTATAATAGCAGCGCAAAAACAAAACCTGTAACAAAAGTCAATTTAAATATTATACTATCAACTTTCACGACATCGCGAATTTTTTAATGTTAATATTGCAATAGCATTACTATAATCTAATATAATAACTACTCCCTTTTCTATGACTACAATACCCAAATGTCTGGAATTTTGTCACGTCGCTTATGGATGTTGCGCACGAGAAAGAAGCCTAACATACTGATTTAAATACATATCCACATAGTACCTAACCTTAGTCAATTAATTTCAATTCGCTGAACGATATACTCTTTCTTGATATTTCGCCTACCTTGTTACTACAAAACTCGTCTTATCAATAATATGGAAAAACGGTACTTCCAAACACATAAAAACATAAACGATGCAATACCAGAGCAATAAAAGTAAAAGACAAAACTTTGCACAAACAAGCATCGACGAGATCCTCAATATTTCAGTAGAATAATCCTACATAAATTTATAATACAGTTAAATATAACTCAAGAAAACCAATATTCTCCTTAAAATCACAGTTATTGACAAAATTTGATTTATTAATAACGAGTGAATTTTGACTCAGTAGTATACGGCCATCTGAAACGTTGCTACAACATTACAGCCAGATAAAAAAATTCACAATAACATTCCTGCGACATTGAAACATTTGGAACACTGGCACAACGTTTCAAACAGGCTCGCAACCAAATTGAAGCAATGCGATGTAGCAGCAACGTTTCTGCAACCAGGCGAGCTGTATGGGTTTTAAAGATATGTGGCCCTTTATTTGAGCAAATAACACATTTATTCCCTCTTTGTTATTTCCATAGATAACAATTATTTACTCTGAATAAATTCTGTTGCATTCTAATAGCGTATTCCAGTATCAGCATCCGAATGCTCTAAGTGCGCACTGGCCAAATTCCGAGTATTCCAGTTGACGGAACTCGCGGCGAGAACATTCGGATTTTCGCATTTCATTTGCAAGTCGCACTTGCTGAGTGCGCACCGCGAGCAATTTTTCCCTATCCATCTCTAGAGATATGGCGTATTCCATATGACTGCTCCGAGGGCGCACCAGGGGCACACCCGGTGCGCCCCGAAAACTGAAAATATGCAATAGACACGTGATTGCCCGCAACGCCTTCGTATTGTTTATGCTCCAACAACGGGAACACGCCACATTTACAGTGCTAAACATTTGTGGCAACAAATTACTTGAAACACGAAATTCTTTAACCCTAGGTACTCCAAAGCGGCCAATATTTAATCCTACGAAATTTGAAAGGTTAGGTACTTTACTACAATTTTTCTTCTTGATCAATCGGTAAATAGACGCGCGTATGACTCGGTCCTACTAACCTTACTATAGTTTCAATAACAAACACAGTTATTAAAATAACCACTGTATGTTTGCATCGCATACACTTATTTACATTTTTTAAAGTCCCGTACAGTCATATAATTGCGTAATTTCCCCCACAGAAAACATTTTCTTTTGTTTACACAATCACAGGTCGCCACCATACTTGCACTCATTTGCAGAACCGTCTCTCGAGACAGTGCGGCAAAAACTGCTCCCGGTGCGCACCCAGCGAGTGCAACTCTCAATTGGAAAACGAAAATCCGAATGCTCCCAACGGGAGTTCCGGTAATTGGAATACGCGTAACTCGACCAGTGCGCACCGCGAGCAGCCCAGAGCGGGTACTGGAATACATCAATAGTTCTGCGTTTCAGTGCAAATATGGCGGCAATCACTGGTTACATAAACAAAGATTAAATGTTCACTGGGGTGAAAATTCAGCAATCATATGTCAATTTAGCACTTGCATAATGCATAACAGTTAGTATAGTGTGAAAATACTATCGTTATATTAATACTATTGTTTGTCGCTAAAACGGCGGTAAGGTTAGTCTAGCCTGGTCGTTTGTGTACGTATTTACTAGCTCACCAAGAAAGAGAAACTGGAGATAATATCTTCCCGAATTTCGAAGATTTTAATTTTCGTCTATTATCAACAGCCGGCTTCTAAAAAATGTATTATTAAAATTATTTGTTATTGCTAATGTTTTGCACTGTAAATGCGGGGTGTTCCAGTTGTTAGAGCGTACACAATATGTACTCGTCACGAACAGTCACGTGACACACACCCGCGGGAAGTTTTAAGATCACTCTGAGAGCGCCTCGAGAACAGTCAGTTGGAATACACCATAAGTTACACTTTCAGCGCACGACTTATGTCACTGAAGCGGATACTTGCCACATATAATAAGATAAAAAGTGTTGTTGCACTTATGTATGAACCATCTTCAATTTCACTCTTGTTCAGGTTATACTTATCAGTGATATAATTTAACCTCATTATTTTAAAACCCAATAAATTGCTCTTAAACGCTTACGCATATAGAGCGAACTTAATGTCAAGTAGTGAAGCATTGTTCATAAATGTAAATATTTATTCCAATTTGCCATCTATATTGTCAGTAACATAAAAAAAAAAAGATATGCCTCGGAAAAATAATACTAGCAATTCTTTCAAAATAGTAGAGTTTGAATACCGTAAAACGTGGTGATTATAAACATTTGGATGGATAGAAAAAAATTAGAGAAGTTAATTTCTTACTGACAACTTTTGCTTAAAAAAATTATAATTACTAAAATACTTCTGTTTGTAAACTGTTTTAACTTGCCTGCCTTAAAACAGAATTTTTAAAACAAAATTAATAGCAACAATTTAACTTTATAATTGTGTTTCTAATAACCCCAGTATTTCTGATCACCCCGTTTTATGGTATTTTTGTTTTGTTTTATTTCCAGAGTTAACCTTAACACAACTACAAAAATTAATAGAAAAAAATATGTTACTCAAGTCTTAAGAGGGTGTAGTACATAGTTCAACGCTAAAAGCATTAGTCTATAACTGTAGGGTTTTTGAAGCCAATTTGCGAAAATTAAACAATAGCAATCCTAGACAATAGTTTAAGCCAACGTTTTAAACAAAATTGTTTCCAGTGTTACGAACTTCTGAGGCATAATCTCTGACGCCGGAACCTCGGGCATTTAACTACCACGCGTAACGAATTAGTAATACTAAATAAATATTCACTCATAAAGCTGGCAAATACAATTTTCTAGGATTGTCATTGAGTATTTTACCCATGTTGGCTTCGAAAAAAGCGTATAAATCAATTGATGTTTTCAGCGTATATTTATCTACTACGCACTCTTAAGAGTGTTATTTGAATTCCGGGGCATTAATATGAGGATTCAAATCAAAGTGCTGAATACTTTTAAATTCCCTGAATAAATAAATAACATTCGCTAAATACTTATGAACTTTCAAAATGTGTCGAAAATGTCAAGTTACCGAAACAGTATTATTGCTCATGTAACGCTACGGAAAAGAAATTTCAAATAATGGAAATCGTAATATATCTAGAGTAACATTTTAGAAGTACGTTTCCACAAAATGGTCGAAGCATAGACTAGTTCAAAAGTGATTAGTTCAGTGTGTAACCGCGACTTAAATCTTGTCAATCTAAAAATGCTTACTCTATTATGGGAACACATAATTTTGCTATGAAAAGAGAGGTGCCCCTGTACCATAACCAACAGCAGATCACGCTAGATATTGGGCTTGCAGAGTGAGCGACTGACAATTGCCTCCAACAACGAATCAAAATTGCGGATAACACACTTATTGCTTTAGTATTCTGCACGAATGCTCATAATCACCCGTACAGAATGTGTTAATCAGGGCTTCAAAGTAAATAGTCCACATTACAATCTACTACTTAAACTGTTATACAGTACACTACTGCAGTAAGAACGACAGCAGGATTAGTAATGGAGATTGTCGTACACAGTACCAAAACCGGTAAAAGTGTTTAGATTATTTTGTTTATTTTATTTTCCAACAAATATGTTAAAATTTGAAATGTACACTCCAGTATAGCAATGAGCTTATCACACAGTCAGAGGTAGCCTTTCTGCTGAAATTTAGGTAGGAGTCTTTTCATTACTTTAACAAATTCTTTGCTGGTCGCTCTATCGCTAGATGAAGAATCATTGGCACCTCGTATTAGAGCGTCCATGTCAGCCGCGTTTTGGGTGTCTGCCATAAAAAGAGGGAGAATATACAATGAAATAATGCACCCGTAAACTCCTTTGCTCTCGTACTCGTCTAGAAGCTCCTGGAAGGTGATGACCTCTGCTAACCCCAGCAGTTGCAGTGTTAAGCACAGCTCGTTGTGGTATTCTCTGAGAAGATCCTCTTCATGAACATCTCTCACTTCTTCTTTGGGACTCGTGTGGATGAAATACTGAAGATCAATGGCACAGGAAGTGTAACAAGCCATCTGGAAGTCCACAAACCTGACGTCTTCCACACTACCAGTGATATCATTGTATTTGAATAAGATATTGTTGACCCATAGATCACCATGTGCCAAGACGTTTAGTTTGTTATCTCTGGGTGACAGTTGTTGTTTAAATCGTTGACAGATTGTGTCAGCTAAATTAATTAACTTGCTAGCCACTTTTTCGCCACCATCTGGCCATGAACGGACCATTATTGCGATCGATGTTATGCTGGGTCTCGAGAGACTCTGCACAAAATCCGATGAAGATTCTTCTGAGAATAGGTTTTCCTTAAAGGATTCGACAAGCTCGGGGTTGCTGTCATGCAATGCAACGGACGCAGCGTGGTACCTGCCTAGTGTTCTCATGACGAGCAAGCAGTGATCAAGATCCAGGCCTTGCTGTCTCGTTGCCATTCTGAAGCCTATAGGAGCCAAGTCGTTAACAATCAAGAAGTATGGGCTATTATTCTGGGAATAAATATGACCTGCTGCAAACGGTTTGAACTTCCCTGGTGTAGCATTATTTAGGATGACATGGACTTGAGGTAAAACCTGGCTAAATATTTTTATCTCATTAGGAAATGACGATGATTTCCTCAACATTTTCTGCACTTCTTTTCCTGGAGGAAGTTTCTTCACTAAAAGAAACACACTGCTTTCTTTGCTGCTGGCTCGCTTAGTTTTAACTGTGATCCGATTAATCTCGCTGAGGTAGTAGTCACCATTGCTACTCTCTTCTTTTACATTGTACTCGGTTATTAACAGAGACTCATCACTCTCAACTCTCTGGAGGATTTTCTGGGTCCAGGCTTTGTCCATCCATGGTGTTGTGGAACTCTTTTCTGTTGAAGTTGTCATCGTAAAACTGAAGACATCTGCACAAACAAATATATTTATTCATACATGTCCGCTGTTTCTGGACAGTTACATAACATTAAGCACTCACAATGTCACTACTGTTAACTGTTTATGAATTTGTATGTACGCACACATGAAATGTATTTCAAAGTGTGCAATTCTTTTTGTGTTTTAAGACGACTCATGCAATTCCATACTCCCGCTAGCAGACATATTTCGAGCATGCCGTAAAAATTGTTTTACATATTTACAACACTCTAATTCGTAAGCCCCTATTATTTATTACTCCACCAAACATGTTATGCAAAACTTCACTGTGTTGTTTAATTTATTAACGTTATTATGGAACAAGACAAGTGAAAACCAAGTAAGATTAATAACTGTATTAAGAAACATGACAACAAAACCAGTTTGAGTTTGTTCACGAACAAAACGACGCTGTAATTATTCAACACGATAAGGATTTTGGTTAAGGTATGTGAGTACAGTCAATTTACTTCGATTTTAGCTGTCTTGAAAGATACCTCGTATGCCAACTACAACAATTTTTCCATTCATTTAAAGATAATGCTCAAATTTCCTGCATATTGTTTCCTTATTGCTACTGGTAAACAGTACTGACAATGGGCGGGACTTCAACATTTTGGTTGGTTGGGGGAGGGGGGGCAAATAAAGTAACACCAATCCAGTCAATAAGGAGGGGGGATTGGGGATGTTCCCTCCAGGAAATTTTGATTTTGAAGTTGTGAAATGGTGCTATTTAAGCAGTTTTCAGCCAAGTTATTGTGAACGGTATTATGGTTAAAAGGGAGGGTAAAAGTATTTTTGTTTGTTATCAAAAATATTTACCACTACCAAATCCTACCTATGGTACTGACTTCTGACGGGCGTAGAGAATGACAGTCTCAGAGAGACGTTACAGCTGACTTGCAATCAGAGGCATCAAGAAAGACATACAGTGTCGCAAAGCACTGTGAGGAGACTGCTTGAAAAATCCTAAACCACAAGAAGATTGCCTTGCATATGCATCCAGATCTGGACTCCCTACGTCTTCAGCCTTTTTAATTCGTGGAGTCCCTTTTATATGGCGGAGTCCACTGTCTTAGTATACTGTACTACCATTGTGTGTCAAAATATCGTCGTACTCGTACCTAAAAGTTGCATTTGAAATAGATTTCATATTGCTGGTGAGCTATGCAGCCCTTGGGAAGAACACACAGAGCTCTAAGGGCTCCGCGGATCTCACGTTGGGAATCGCAACGTCAGTAGAGGCGGATGAAACGGTTTTGGCGAAGGTGATGACGAGTCCAGAGAAATCCACTCACCGAGTCAATTTGGAATCCGGTCGTTCTTGAACCACTTTTCACGAATTCCTTAATAGCACACATTTAAACCCTACTAGTTGCATAAAATGCAACACATGACTGAAGATGACCCGGACCTTCATGTTGAAATGTGCAGTTAGTTTCTGGAACACTTGGACGAGAACGAAGACTTTATCAAAGTAATGTTCTTATGTAAAACATACTTTTATGTTAACGGCAATACAAACGGACAAAACCTGCGCTACTGGTCTGCCGTTTACCGAGAGCAAAGAAAAAAGAAGATACTCGCATCATGTTATTACAGCCTAATTTTACTCACTCTTCGTAATATTATTTTAATCTAGATTAGGTAACGTGTGTGAAAATTTGGCTAGTAATAATATGTGACTTTAATGACCGAACTTCACTGGTGAGCGCGTAACCTTGGCGGTCAGACGAACAACTGGTGCGTGAGATCAGCATGCTGGACGCATGCACTTAGTCGAAGAGAGAGAGAGAGAGAGAGAGAGAGAGGGCTTGGGATGTTGGGATGTTGAACTGAGCGAGTGATTTTCTACGACTGAGGCATTATAGTGGTTGTGACTTCTGTTAGTTTAAATGCGCCAGTCGTAATAGATAGTGGGGCACCGGTGGTCGAGGGCTCAGACCTCTCGCCTCTCACCTAGGCGATTCGGGTTCGATCCACGGAGGATTCCCTCCCTGACTCTTCGCATGTGGGAAACCTCGCGGACGTTGCCGTTGTGAGTAGGCCGGGGGGGAGGGGGGGCGGTGGTGAGAGATTTTGGTCAGCGCTCAACGTCGAGGTCTCTAGTAACATGATGTGAGTATATAGCAGCGTCGAAATTAAGAAACACGCCGACAAGCGGCATCGTCCGGCACGATTCCCACATGTGAAAATCTGGGGACCGACCCCGCCTTGGTGGGAGGTGAATGGTCTGATCATTCGGCCACCGCGGCCCTTTGGTCAGTGTGTTATCTCGGGGAATCTCCCCCCCCCCCTAACTCACCTCATCCTCACCTCATTCTCACCTCATCCATTCTTCGGGCCGGGAGAGCGACAAGCATGTTTCGCTAGTCTAGCAACAGGCCCAACTTTCAGCCCGGCCTACACATTGTAACCCTACCAGAATGCGGGAACACATAGTGGGTTTTTATTTTTCAGTCGTAATTGATGAGACTTTGTTGAACTTGCATTTAAAAATGGGCACAAAGTTGATTATGATGGTGTCGTTGTAGACTATTTGTTTTTCTGAAATTGGTACGTATTTTTGCAACTGGGTTCAGTGTCAAATAGGTCAACATCATCGCGGTATCATCCACTTCGAGGAAACAATCGTTTGACGAACGAAAGACGTATCATTCGTCACTCTAAATCGGATGATTCTGGAATACAACGTAAACAAAAAAAATTACAAAACTTCGAAGTGTAGTGTACTCTCCTCACACAGTATGTGTTTACAGTGTCACCTTTTATAAGACGTTACCCTTGCAAAATACTGATACATTTTTGCTCAAATTTAAAATATTAAGTGATCACAAAACTTTACATAATCTTATTGAAGTTTGCATATTCAGTAATAATTATCGCTTAGTTATTATTGTAATAATTAAATTTATACTAGTTGTATTTGTTTACTTTGCAAATATTATATTTATAAAGTAAATATTTACACAGGTATTTCTTATATAAATGTATGCAAAGTGGTTTACAGTGGAGATTGTAAACTTGAGTAGGGATTTTCCTTTTGTTGACACTGCATAATAAAATTTATGCTGTAATTAAAAAAATTGTTAGGTAAGCCATACACAGCAGAATACTTCTTTTAAATTTTTCTTTTGAACAATTGCCTGCCATGGACTGCTGTCGTCCGAAACACTAGACTGTCTTCAGCATTTGGTACCATTTTTTTGTAACCTCTTACATTACATACACAAAACGGTGTCCTAATTATGGTGCTCAAGTACGTGACTGGTTAGACGAAATTTTATCGCAGTGGATTTGCAGAATGTGGAATGAGCTACCCGATATTCAAATTTAAATCTTATGAATTGTACTGCGTGGAGACATCTGAGATTGAAAGTTAAGAATGTGAACATCAGGGGCGGATGCCATTTGTGATGTGAGTGAATTGCTACCTAGTGCAATATTTCGCGCCTAACATGGTAACAAATGAACCATTCTGTGGAACATAAATGTTCGTGTGCTGTTGTGTTTGGACGGTTCTTGAACTTAATTTTTGTGAGAGGTACACATAAAATAATGGATTAGTTTCTGTAGAACTAAATGGAATTGGAGTCTTAAGAATTTGATTTTCGGTTAGCTATAACGTATGAAACAGGCCACGTTCAGGTCATGTATAATTTGTACTATCATTCGATGAATCCCATGTCGTTATATTCTTTAAAAACGCTTTATAACGTTTCATTGGCAATGCTTTGAGCAGTAACCCTACCTGAACATTTGATGATTAAGGTTTACACTTAGACCGGGCAAACTTAAAACCAGAATAATTGCATTCATCAGTGCAGTGACAAAAACATATCATTTATTTAACTACACCAAACTGATGCATACCCTAAGTGGAACTCTCATCGTATTCAATTGTATTCAGTATTTACAATACACTATATATATTTAAGCACATGCAATTTAAATAACGTTTACTATTGTGAAGGTATACACTTTTACGGCAATAATTCAAATGTTTAGTCACGTGCGTGGTCAAGCCATAAGTAGTAAGATTTTTGCAGCATTTTGTTTCAGTGCCTTACGTGCGCACCTGCATCTCTGCTTTGTGGTCAGTGATTGGATGCCTTAGCACACAACGTCTGGAGGTTAAACCCGCAAATCACAGACGTGTTGTGTCACAGTTATCCATGTACTGATTGGCACAGTCAAATGAATAATAACTCTGCACAAAAACACTCTGCCAATAATCACGAAGTTGAGCTGCAGGTGTGCACGTAAGCCACTGAAAAAAGGGGGTCAAAAATCTTTTCGCGAAAACTACCGGCACTAGCCATAAGGCAACCAATTAATGGCCTACAGCATATTTTTGATAGATATTTTAATTTAATAAACAAATTGTTAATAGTCCAATATCTCTGTCAATAATAAGGCTTTCGTATAATATCTTAGTACTTCTTTAAATAAAATGTGACATAATTATACTATTTCAAATCAATATCTCACGGATTTAGATAACAGTTTAAGCATTGTTCCGAAATAACAGTTAGCACATGTACTGACAGTACAGTCTTAGGCATAATATGGTTCAGAATTAACATATAATTTTAAAATGTATTGGTTACCAGAGAAAATGTATCCAGTGATATATATATATATATATATATATATATATATAGTTTTAAAAAAATATTTTAAAAAATAAATAGCACAGTATGTGTATGTTCACTGGTAAAATGAAAATAAAATTTTAGCAGGTATTTTTAAACATATTCGTTATAATACACACAAAACAAAGCAAAATTGTGTCTGTATCGTTCTGTTTGTGTTTGTAAATATGTATAACATATATATGTATATATATATATATACACTCACATATATATACAGGATGAGTCTGAATAACACTTACAAACGCTGGCAGGTGATTCCTTATGAAAAAACAAGCAGAAATTATATTCTGCATTTTTCACCTAAACTTAACATTAAGGGAGTAATAAGTCTTTGAATATCAAAATTTACAATCAAATATCCCCAAAATATCGGAAACTAAATGACATAAAAAACAATATTTTCAGCATTGCTTAATGCTGTTGGGACCCTCAAACCAACAGCAGATACAACTTATACCTTCTACCCTTTTTGAAGATGGTGTATTGAGAATTGAGACCTGTGTAACAGAAAAGGTCCTCTTGTTGCAACTGTCTAGGGCATACCGTTTATACTCAAAACATACTTGGATATTCGTGCAGACTCACAGAGCCTAGAGCATAGGCAAACCAGCGAACATTCATGTGATGTGTGCAGCGTACAGACGATGATTGACATTCACTGTAAACAACAAGTACAATAATGTTAAGTCACAGATCAGTTTGTTGCTAGCATTCTGCGTACATATCGTAGCAGTTGTGAACGAAAATGGTAGGTCCCAGGCAGCTGAAACATGTGTAAATGGTATTGTGTTGTATACATTCATTACAAAGTATATACACTTTAAATATTATTTCTCACCTTAAGTTTTACAGTAAAGAACATACATAATTAAGGTTTGCAAAAATAAGTACGATAGATATTATAATTACATTTGCAAAAATTAAAGGCCCCATTATTATTAAACTATTGTTATTTTGAGATATTGTTACGAATGCCGCATAAGTGACAGGCGAGAACATATGATTTGTTTCCTAACAAATCGCAAATTACAAAATAATAAAGAACCTGAAAGTAACCTTGATTTAAGTTAGCAAACACTGATAATTTTATTTTATTTTTACTTATAGAAGTTTCTTCAATTTTAGATTATTTGAATCAGTCCTCTACGTTGGTAAGTATTTGAGATCGTGAACGGTTTGTTTCATTCAAGTCCTTTTTGATGGTGCCACCTGCCTGAGTTTCACTGCACGGAGGCGAAAGAAATAAAGATATACTAACTACATAGCTATCCAGTATCAACACTACACGTGTAGCACTGAGCTAGTGTGCAATTTACTGTCGAACATTTTCTGGACTTTCAGTACGCCGTTTGCTCCAGTTGTCAAACACTGTATGCATGTAACATTAAAAGCCGTCCAACAAGTTTGAATTTCGTCTGCGTGAGAGGAGTATTAAGGCCTTACTCTTTAGTTTTGCAGTGGTATCAAAAAATATTTTTAACGCAAATTAATACATATATCAAAAATTAATTCTGGCAGTTTTGACACTTACATATCATAGTTTGTATCTGAATTTTTCTGTTGTAATACACCAAACGGATATTTAGATTTCCGCCCCTGAATGATTATATATTTTGTTGTCAAAATAAGCAAAAATTAAGCAAAAAAACGTTTTGCTAGCAAACGGTACATTATTATTAAAAAAAACTATCTGGCAAAATTGTGTATCGTATGACAGTACACAGGCTCAAATTTTTTCGAAGCATTTGGTTAAAAAATATTTGAGTAATTTGCAATTGTTTAAAATATACAAAGATCATGGCCTTAAAGCACGCTACTGTGTCGAACTGGTGGGTTCCGTCTACCAACTGTTTTTTTTTTGGTCCTCTTTTTAGTGAGGATGAAAATAACTTAAACGGACATACTTTCATTTCTAAGCAAAATAGATACGCTGTAGGTCATTTATTTTAACCACCAGAGAAACACACAGCGTCATAAAACGACCAGGGTCACAGCTGAAAGTCGTAAGAGGCGAGTCGACGGCCGATATGCTGCGCGCAAGTTTAGTGTTTGATGTGTCCGATGTGCGTGCTGGGGTAGCCCTTACCACTTTACCCACTGATATGCAACATGATACAGTCAGACAGGCACCTTAAGGTGGGGTATCACGCACGTGTTCAATTATGTTATTTCTCGCTTTTAATTATTATTTTTTTAAAATTTAAAGTGTAAAATTTACGATTATAACGTGAACTCTATTTAATTGAGCTACAGTGTAGGCCCTAAGCATCGAAGTTGAACTTTTAACGTTTATCTAAGCCGTGATCTGTTGAGCAAATTAAAACATAAAAAACATTGTTTTGACTGATTGTGGGTTAAATGTACGTTAAAGGTTCTAATACCATGCTTGCATTGTAGTGCAATATAAATAGAATTCACGTTATAATCGTAAATTTACAACTTTTCTGCTCATAATTAAAAATAATAAAATAATCCAACATACTAGGAAAAACCTCACCTTAAAAGAAATTTGAGTTATTATGTAGCAAAGTTGACTGAATTGCAATACCTTAATTTCTCACATACAGGATGACTCTGAAAATCACCGACAAACGCCGACAGTTGATACCGTGGGAAAATATAAGACGATAACATCAGAACCTCTTTTCCCAAAATTCATTATTAAGGGAGCTGTGCGCCCCCAAATGTCTAATTTTGTATAGCTTTCCGTAAAGTGTCTTAGAAACCTCTGTGATTGCGCGGAAAATCGGCGAGTAGGGTTATGTATGATGAAGATCATTCTCTTCAGGAAACATGGTCGTTAATTTAGTTTCCTTGCATTAGGCAAATCGGAGATGCCACGCTGTACTTGGATGGCACTTAAAATTATATTAAGAGGTTAGGTTTATGAATTATCATTTAATATGTCTTCATTCTATGTAAGAACCAGTGAAATCTTTACAGTTTCAATAAGTTACTAGGTTAATCTGTTGTTTTGTTGATGTTGACTGATAAAAAAGTGGAAAACTGACAGATTGGGTAACAGACTGAATAAGAACGCATATTTCACTATTTAATCGGTGCAAATTCACTGTAACATGCAATTAAAAAACTACACATTGAATAAGTAACTAAACTGTCACTTCAACAATTTCAAATGATATTAGTCTACGTTAAGAAATAGCGCACCACCGTTTCCGAAATAACCTTGCTATTAAATTTTTGTCTGCTCATTTTTTAAAGTGAAATGTGTGTTTACATAAGTTACACTTAAATGTAGAGTAACGTCCAGAGTAGGCCTACATAATAAGTATTCTTGCTCGGTTGTGGATAGATACGTTTCGAAATGTTCAGTTTCACTCTGTTGTTCCCTATGAAGCTGAGCTGCTTTTACAAATTCGTAGGTTTTTTAAATTAAATAAAGCACTGTGCAGAATTCACACCCATCACTGGTACACAAGAAAAGGAAAATTCACTTTTACGGTAATTTTTAAAGTGTTTACCTTGGGTGAGTGGTTAAGATGTTAGCGTGATGCGCCTAAGGTTTGGGGTTTAACCCCATGTGATATTAGTTAATTTATATTTTTTAAAATTTTTTACATACTTAAGTAAGCTCTTGACATAAATTACATAAAATTAAATTTACAATTAAATTAAAATCCCGGTTTTTGGGAATTTAAATAAAAAAGTACATTTACTTTTTCAGTTAGTGGAAATCTCTGATTCAATCTGTGAGTTTATTTCGTTGAGGCGGTGAGTAGTTTTCCACTAATCTACGATGGAGCACTTGTCTAATCCTTGGAAAATCACTGGGAAATTGTGAATAATATTCACAGTTTCCAGTTTAAAGTATAAACTAACAAAAAAGTTTACCTTATTCGAACACTCTCGAGCGAACCGTTTTTGAGAAATCAAAGGTGACATAATTCAGAACAGAAAGCGAGCGGCCTGACCAGTAGGCAATACACAACAAGCCGGACGTGCATGCAACTGTGATACAAGGTGGACAATTTTTTTTTTAACAGTCACGATACATGACCATTATTTACTTTGTACGCTGAAATTACAGCGGGCGGTATCAGGGTTACATTATGTTTTTATGGGGAAATTCCCCCAAATTGTTTGTCTCATATTATGCACACAATGTACGTCATACATGTCTTATTTAGTTTATTAAACATAAAAGTCATGATTAGTCTGGAAAGTGCCAACAAACATCACTTTCATAATTCTTATGAAAAATTAGACCGATGCATATGAAATTTGAAACGGAAATATAACTTCTGGGTACTGTGTATTTGAATGAATATCTGCCACTTTTCAATTAAAAATTTACGCTTGATGTGAAAAAAAAATTTCATAAAATGTAACAACTTAATTATTTTTAATTGTTACAATATGGCGCAAAGATAATACGCTATACTCGTATTCGGCAGGACCCGGGTTCGATCCCCGGCTATGGCCACCCTGATTTCGGCTGTCCATGATTTTGCGAAATAATTCCAGACGAATGTTGGGATGGTTCCTTAACAAATGAAATGGCTGAACCCTTTACCAGTTAATGTCCTTGTGTAGAGTTGTGGTTGGTAAACCGTCTCTAGCCTCTTAGTCGACGAGGTGCAAAGCCAAAGTTTATAAATGTGAGTGTATGTGTGTGTATATATATATATATATATCTATCTTCATTTACTTCTAAATCCCAGTAAAGTTTTACAGCTCTACTTAAATGTGGTCGACGTACATAGCTTTAAAAAATCTGTCATCTATTTTAAAATTTCATAACGTGTTTATGTAGGTTTGGCTTGTGTAGCTACGTAGTGAAACATTTTATAAAGTTCACGTTTACAAGCTGTATTTAGGTTTGTAGAAAGGTAACATTAATGCTAGCTATACAAAGTATATTATATGACTTCTGAGCGAAAGTTTGTCTTTGGTCCAATGCTGTTAAAATATTGAGTTGTTGTAATGTCCATAGCGACATGCATAACGACGAGTCACCATCACGCCACTAAAATATATTGTTCTTTCAGGTGATGGGTACCTTGAAGCTCACAGGAGTGTCACTCTTTCCAATAACTTGCTTAATAATAATCGAGACAGGCCTTACCCTGAAACTGTGGTGTACATCGCTGAATGGTTAGCCACTGAACTCATGTTAATAGTCTGCTATAGAATATAGCATCAGCCAAATAAGCAGCAAAGTCATTATTATTAAACGCCCGCAAGCTCCTGCTGATTTTAACGTTTTACTTCTACTAGTCTTATGCTTAATTAACATCACGTTGTGGAGAAATAAATTTATGTTCTGCTCTGTAATGATAATACAGTTGGTCCTCTATGCATTTTATGGCACAGAATTGACTCCGCTGTCTTAAACAGCGCTTTTAATTTGCCAGTTGGACATCAGTAAAACAGTTTAATTCTAGGTAACCTTTGGCATGTAACAAACATGCAATGAAATAAGGGATGAATCCCGTGAGCTGTATTTTCTGGTGCATACCTGGTTGCTTGCTGGGGAAGCAGCCGATTGATAAAGATAGGAAACAAACTGCGGTCGAGTTTGAAGGAGGACCCCGGTGAAGAGAGGGGCGAACTTTATTGTAACACTTGGGTTCTCCCCGAGTTCAATTCGACCTCGTGAGCTTCCCAAAAAGTTCAACAGCATGCTGATCCCGATGACGGACTAGCTAAAAACTTACGACTGCCAAAAATTTAGAGCGTACATATTAAAGTTTTTAGATTTACATTTCATAAACATTAATGTATAAAAAATATATATTATGTTCAGAGTTGCATTTAAGCTGTGTTCCTTGACATCTTACAAGCTATACAAAGCTATTTATTTAATATTTACGATTTTACCTGGCTAAAATTAGGGTGTAATTTTCCGACGTTTTGACTTAGAATAACACGAAAGAACTTAGAAACGAAATAATGGGCGAACTGTAAACACATTTTTAGGACTTATTCTTGCACTGAAAAGAGGAGGGGGGGGGGGGGTGAGGAAGAAAAACAATTACTTTGCGTCGATGCGAAATAGGCAGAATACCCCACATTCATTTTTGTTATTTGTAATGCGAAAGTCGTACATTTAACTATCACAATTTCTACTATGTAAACCAATAAGTACCTCGTCTTACACCACACTTATCAGAATGTAGTTTGGTATAATCTAAAAAAAAAAAAATTATCATAAAAACACAAATATAGAGATATTTTTTATTTTCCTAGTTGAATAAACTTAAATTATTATTTTATAATTGCATCTAATATTATACAAATTGATGACATTCATTCAACAAAATAATTTTCATGTGCTATAACGACGTAGTAAACGTGGAATGTTTTAAAAACTGACGCATACTTAAACTGACTCCCTTACGGAAATAACACAACAAACTATACGAAAGAAAATGTCACGATAGAGTCCTAATGATGTTTCTGATATCACTCAAAGAGTTGAAGTTTTAGTTGGGAATAAGAACATTAACTTGCTTTCACAGTGATTGAAACCGCCAATAATACAACTGAAAAAAAAGTTTGAATTAAGATCATCACGCCATATTAATTGGCTGTAAGTTACATATTTTCTTTATACAGGTGTGTTAGTTTTGATTTTGGGTAAGTTTCGAAAACATTCAAATTCAGACTGTGCAAAATTTATAGATCATAAGGCGATTTTGTTGAATGAAAATGTCATCAAGAGACAGCATTCGGTACAGAAATAATTTTTTTTTTTTTTTTTTTTTTTTTTTTTTAGTTCTTGCAACACACTGGCTTACCAGACAGCGAGAAATGTCCTCGCAGACGCACGTCCCCAGACAGATTAGTGATGTGTTTCTGACAGCTGACCTTGCCGGAGTGCTGGAGATCTTATATAACCCCTACTCACATCGTCTTCAGTTCAAGGTCAATTGTTTCGTGCGACAACCTTCCATGACTGCCTCTCGTAGTACAATTGGTGCAATTGTCCCTATTGCATCCCAGTCCCCACTGACACAAGGACACTCACAGACACTTTCTGACACGAATTCTCATGGACACGTAGAGGCCATGTCAGTGTTTCAGGCGTATGTATGCAATCCGCATTAACTCCCTATAAATCAAGGCTAATTTTACGTACTCTATAGCGATAACAGTATTACTCATATCAACGTTATCTTCGGGCTTTATCAAAGACACCGCCGTTATTAATAGAGCCTGCGTTCTGCAAAATGAAGCATAACAAGCGGTTACATTAGCAACGTGATACTAAAAAAAAAAACGTTTCGTAAAATTTGTAGCAACCATTAATTGTACTTGACTTCGACAAACGCAGCGAAAATAAGAACGACCCTGTCTCTTATAAAACGTGAAGATAATGTTGATATGTGTAATACTGTTGTTGCTATAGAGTACAATTAGCCTTGATTTATATGGGGTTAATGCGGGTTGCATACATGCGCCTGAAACACTGCCACGGCCTCTTAAGCATTCTTTTTCCTCAAGTCGTTACCAGAATACCAAAATACCATAACGCCAAAAACATAGAATTGCTGAAAACAACTTTGCTTAAAAGTATAAAGTACTGTGCCTCCACAAATCACCCAAAATAACGCAATGCCTAAACAATTTCATAACAGTCATGTCACTTGTGCCAACGGAAAATAACTAACCCGTACCTCAACATCGAAATTCCACAACGCTGGATCCGAGAGAGGTGGCGCAACGGTAACACCTTCGACTCGCATTCGGGAGGACCCGGGTTCGATCCCTGGCCCCGGCCGTCCTGATTTACGTTTTGTGGGGTTTCCCGAAATCGCTCCAGGCGAGTGTTGTGACGGTTCCTTAACAAAGGCCATGGCCGACTCCTCTCCCAGCTCCTGTCATTGTACCAAGTTGTGTGTTATCATCTATATTGACCTCGCTGTTGACGAGAAGTAAAGTCCTTACCATCACAACGCGGAAAACCACAGGCGTCAAATACAGACTGGATCAGAATGCCGTAATCGGAATCGACCACAATGCCAAACCTTCAATCATTTTATATTGAAATATTTAAATTTTTTGGCTATAACTAACCAATCTTAAAAACCTAATCTAACTTTATTTACCTCGGACGTAATATAACCGAACCTACAATAACATAATAAACACTTACCTTATTTAATCTGAGAATACCAATATTACGGTCAACTGAATAAACGGTGTTGAGGTAAACTAAAACTGGCGTGTTTGTTCAATTCTAGGTACGACACTATTACTATATGACGTTCTGGTATTTCGGTGTTTGGGTAAAACTCAATATTTTTGCAAGCAAACCTTAGTTTAGTGACTTTTTCTGAACCTGGTTTTAATATATTTCCAGCTGTGGGTATTTTAAGCGTTACGGTATTTTACCGTTATAGTGTTCCGGCGTTGTGTTAGGCCACGGCCACACTGAAGGTCAAACCTGTTCAGTTAAATACATTCGGCAGCCATGTTTGATCGTGTTCAAAGCTTAAACACGTTTGCGAGATTACACGACTATGAACTCAATGAACTTTCTAACCTCAATAAACTTGGAACCTGTAATATACCATATTTAATTATTATCACATCTGCACTCAACATTCGTGATTTTTTAATTATCATATCGCATCTAACTGAAAGTTGCTGTGTGTGTAAAGCGGATATAATTATTTTACGTCTAAAAGTTAATTTAACAAGTGCAAAATGTCGGGCCAAAAAGCGCCATATTTGTTACACAGATCGTTTCTCCAAGCAGCAAATAGGAGAGAAGCATAAAATATATGTCGTACGAAACTACATATGAAACCAATTTACTTTGAATGAGAAGATACTGTGATCTGAACTAGTTCGTAGCTCGTGTAAACGCTTCTAAAACTGAATATGTTTAAGTGAAATAGTTGTGTATCCAGTCATCCAGTGTGACCACGGCCTTACACAGCAGAGTCTTCCCTTTCGTGATACTTGTCAATTACGCTTTCAGTTTAATGATTTTCGTGCTACTGTGCGTTTGGAGATGTGTCTTCCGGTATTTTGGCGCATTTTCATAATTACATTTGGTGAAAGGTTGGGGGAAGGTGCACGCACACGGTTTAAGGATGTTCAAGCGCGATAAAATCATAATTTTATATTTACATGAAATAGTGCTCGTTTTGTAGACGATACTTGTGAGTTACGAAACAATTTTAACTCGTATAGTTTTCTCATATCGGTGTGTCCAAGTCAAAATTAGCATGTTCTACTGCCATGCAAATAGTGAAAACCAATCGACTTATGTAAATGAAATAATTCACAGTAAACTAACATGCCGCGGGCTACGTAATAAAACATAAAAAAAAAAACCTGTGAACTATTTTTGTATATAAAAAAATTGCTGACATTTAATCTTTTTTCCCGTAATTATGGGATTCTTTTTTAATTTAAAATTGTAATTTATGGTATCAGAACTAGCAAATTTTGGCTTTGTCGCACCAATATGAGAAAACTATGAAAGCTAAAATTGTTTCATAAGAGGAAAATGTACTCACTAGTATCGCCTACAAAATTAACACTATTTCATATAAATATAAAATTATGGTTTTATCGCAATTGAACACCCTTAATGTCATCCGGAGGTTGTATTACTGACTTAGGGTCGCAGGTGTGTTGCGGGTTAGATACGTGTAGTAATTGCTCTTGATTTCCACATGCAGAAAACATCGCGGGCGTTGACGTTGGCTGGTGGATTTTCTCGGGAAACTCCTGTCTCCTCTGCCTCTTTCAATCTGTCGCTGCTCCATGCTTACATCACTTGTTAAAATTTTTGTGATTTATTTCAAAATTAGGTGTCTATCTTGACAGGCAGGAGTACTTAACTGAATGTTTTATAACTTCAGTGAGCTGTCATCCATATTTCCTGATAAGATAAAGACATCAATAAATAATTATTTAATCCTCAATCACAATTACACAGTTTTATAAACAGTTTAACAAGTTTGACGTTAAACTCGCCGTTAAGAGATGCTCTATATTATTTTTAAATAATTAACGTATTAATGTTACCGAGAAACTTAACGTAATCCAAAATTTTAATAAAATTTTCTTACGATGTTTGTCAGTATGTAGAATGAGCAAAAATTCGCTAACATCCTTAGAGCCAAAGAAGTTTCCAAAACGCTGCAGCATGTTACACTTTATATGATTGGTAGACGATAACTTGAGACGGTCCGAATGATTACAGACGATTAACAAACATCAGCGTACCAGAATTATCGTTGTAAAAACACGAATAACGGTATAAGACCATGGCACGTGTAGATAAGATAGTGGAATCAGTAAACATTAATCTTTTCCCGTGATAAATCACTCTCTCTACCAATAAGCTCTCCAGCCCATTCGAGTAATCTCTTCAACTATTTATAGTATAACCTATCTTAACTGTATTTGTTCATACAAACAGTTCACTCTAAAAATAGTTTGTAAATTTACCAGACGTGAGTGTAGGAGCGCTAAGAAAGTAGGTACAGTAGAATAGTTTCCCAGACATCCATGGTAGCACTCCTAAAACCTTTTTATAAAACAGTCAAATGTATACGGAAGTTACCAGACTTGTATTGTAACACCTGTAAAAGTTTGCATATTTACAAGACGAAGTATGGTAACTGTACCATACTGCGTCTGGGATAATAATTTCATAAACATTCAAGGAAGTTTTTTTTACATTGTTGTTACTAGTATATACTCTACGTTGGAGGGCGTAACCATCTCCATGCCTATCTCACTAAAAGTATAGTTATCAGTTTACTGGGCTGTGTGCTGCGGGTTTCTACGTCGTGTGGTTAGCTTCGACCAGACGACCACTCTGGACATGTTTAACAGTGTACGATTCTTGATAGTCAAACTGACGACTAGAATAGAATAGAATGTCTCAGGAGCTGGGACACGAACATTTCGTGTGCTCAATGTCCTGCCGGCTAGGCTCCGCAGTTCTGTGCATGATCCAGCCATTTTATGCTCGACGGGAAAGATTCCTTTGCAAGCTTGATACTGGCTCAGATTTCTTCTGAACGAGCCTGGTAAACTGATAGTCTGCACTTCATTGTTAACTTATTTGAAGTTGACCCTCAAACGTATTAGAGAAATATTCCTGTGGCTACGACATTCTGCAAGCGAGTAAGTCCGTATTTCAAGCATTATGCAGAATACGCGAATAGTGATTTTTCACAATGTTGTGCTGTGAAAAATTGGTGTATTTGTATATATGTATGTATACATATATATGTATATATACAGTATACATATATACATAAATGTATGCATGATGTAGGATGGTCAAGCTGTGTGTGTTAACTTTGTGTGGTGATAACTCTTATAAAAAATTGTATTGAAAATGTGTTTCAATTTGTCACTAAAGTGAGTATAGTGGGAGTAATGCTATCCTAAAAGTAGACTTTCAAATTAAAGTTTGATTAAAATGTCAAAAACTACTTGATATTAATTAACTAAACTCGGAACAGTGTCTAATAAACTACTTAACTTTTTCCTACGTAATTTTGTTTTGTGACCCGTCATGTTTGAAATGAGGCACGACACCTAATTTTTGCTTAACCGTTTGTGATAAAATCGTATGTCAAATGTTTACAGTTATTGTAACGCCTGAAAAATATGCAGGAATAGTGACTTTCTTGCAAGGCAGTGCAACCAAAGAAACAGTTGTGTCGCATTGATGTCGTCGATAATAAAGCCATTCATCTCTTGTCTCGAACACAGAGCATACTGGGGCGGTGCACCGTCTTGTCGCATTGATATGTTCATGCGAAAATGCACAGGCACGTCTTCCAGTAATTGAGGCAGTACGTTGTGTAGAAAGTTTGCGTAAACTTGCTCGGTCAAGCTACCTTCAAAAAAATATGGACTAAGACGTGTTCGCCGACAATGCCGAATGATGCATGGCTTTGGCTTTGAACGTTTCATGCAATGGGACAGAATGACAAACTGTATTATTTTGGACATACGCCATTGTAATAATATGGCTTCCCACAAATCTTAGAAAGAGACTAAGAAAAACAAACAACGTAATACGAAAAATGAGAAAATAAGCCGAGTTGGTTGTAGTCAACACATCCATAAACAAAACAACAGAACATAAAAGATTCCATAAGGAATTGGTCAACAACAAATAAAGAAAAGAAATAACGATAAACGACCAAAAATAAAAGTCGAAATACAAAACAAACTAATATGTAAAACTCAGGACATCACAATTAAAACAGCATAGACAATACTGGAACGAATACAATGTTGGACACAAGACAGGATAACAACGACGACGTCACAGACAACACACTAGACGACACAACGATGAAGACACAAAAGAACACAGCAGATTTCCAAGATTTCTAAGATTTCAGTAACGGCATAATATTGCAATGGCATATGTCCAAAATAATACAGTTTGTCATGAATGGCTTTATTATCGAAGATTTGTAACGCGGATATTGTAAAAGTAGGTTGCAGAGTAAGGGAGGTTCGGTTAAGAGTACTCAATTCATTCAAGCGCAGTTGGTAACATATAGCTAAAGACTAGTGTCGGTAAGCCATTGTGTTGATAACCGTAGTTGAACCATGGTTGAATGGGGGCCTCGGCGGCTGAGTAACCAGACTGCTCGCCTTCCACCTAGGCAATCCGGGCTCAATCTCCGGTGGGGTCGGTCCTCATATTGTCGCATGTGGGAATCGTGCCGGACGATGTCACTGGACGGTGGGTTTTCTTGGGGTTCTCCCGTTTCATCCGCCCCTTCATCCCGGCGTTCCTTCATTGTAGGGCCTTATTTCATGTCATCCTTGCAGATTGCGCCCATTCGTAAAATATGTATTCGGAGTGTGATACCCTGGCTCTCGGATATCCTCCTCATATGACATTTACTTTTTTATAGTTGAATGAACTTAAATTTTCGTGTTTTGTAGAGAGTACTGGTTAGAATGCGTTTTCGGCTTGTATTCTGTACTATTTAGACATTTTAAATGAGGTATTAGACATTGCCAATAAGGTACAAATTCACTTTTAAATTGTGTTTGAATATGTGTACGTTTTTCTTTAGTAATCACCTAATTCTATTTCCCGTAAAGTACATTGCAAAAAACTTCCTAAAATGTATAGGAAATTATTAACCTAAACTCAGTATGCGACAGTTACCATACTTCCGCCTTGTAAATAGGCAAACTTTTACAGTTGATACAATACAAGTCTGGAAACTTCAGTATGTATTTGACTAGTTAATAAAAAGTTTAGGAGTGCTACCATGGATGTCTGGGAAGCAATTCTACCATACCTACTTTCTTAGTGTTCCTATACGCACATGTGGTAAATTTACAAACTATTTTTATAGTGTAGTATGTGATGCTATACATAGGATTTGTAAAGAAACACTATAATATCAGGCAAGAGTACTCATCCGTACTGTTGCCCGCACTGCCTGTGTAGCTCCACAGGTAACACCACTCAACTGTCCCATACAACAAATTCCTCTGAGATCACCTACCATGACTCAAGTACGCCAAACGTGCCGTGTAACACGCGACGTATTCGACCATAGTGGCGCACTGAGTCAGTGTTTTCAGCTGTGGCAATGATTGTGGTGAAAGTGCGGGTATACTTATTAGTAGAAAGTTTTCTGTGTAGATTGAAACAATGCCTGTTAATTTGCATCATGAAAAAGTGGACATGATATTCATGTATGGTCGTGAGAATGATGCTGGTAGACTGGCGAAGCGGTTGTTTGGCGAGACAAGCCAACTCATGAAGCGTTTGCTTCGTTGTTGCGCCGACTTGCTAAAACGTTCTCCAAATGACAAGTCTGTAGAGAAAAGAAAACAACGAGCACACACATAAGGGATATGGACGTCATCATAAGTTAAGATTAATATGGAAAAGTGACAGCGAGAGAATTGGCAAAACCATTGAATGAAAAATGAAAGAAAAAGATGACGGGATGAGAAGGAGAGGAAAAAGTAGCGAAATGAACACGATTATGATGTTGGGTGCTAAACGATACAAAACTAGAAGAAAATTAACTGCCGATGTGTTTTCGATAATGACAATTCGTCCAAAAGAAAAAATTGTATTTAATTTTTTAGCTATTTTAAAATATGCAAATACATATTATTTGAAGCTTTAATCTTGTACTAACTATATGCGCGCACACGTTTCTGTTTTTAAAAATAAATGTATCCGGATATAATTTTTTCCTGAAGTGCATACTCTTGGACGATATTCACTTAAGTTAAGGGTATTCACGTGCTTTTAATACCAAAATATTATATTTTTACGAAATAGCAAAAGTTTTATAGTCGATGCTTATGAGCGCAGTTTCCTCTTAACGAAGCAATTTTATCTGGCATAGTTTTCTCATAACAGGGCGTCAAAGTCAAAATTTGTACGTAACGCTGCCATACAAATAGTGAACACCAGTTGACTTACTCAAACAAAATAATTCACAATATTGACCTAATATTAGAAAAACTCACAGTGAACAACTTTTGTATTTTAAAAATAGCTGAATTTGCATAATTTTTCCCGTACTTTTGGGATATTTAACTATTAAAAATATTACGTTGTGTGTTTATAAATGTTTGTCTACGTAACCCATGAAGTGTTATTTCACAGTGAACTATTTAATTTGAGTAAATCAATTGGTTTTCACTATTTGCATGGCAGAGTAACATGAACAATTTGAATTTCACGCACCGTAATGAGAAAACTGTGCGAACTGAAATAATTTCGTAAGAGGAAACTGCACTCACAAGTGCCGCCTACAAAACTAACATTATTTCATGAAAATAGAATATTATAATTTCATACGACTTGAACACCCTTCGTATAAAGCTGTTGCGTTCTGTGGGCGAGGGAACGGCAGCATTAAAATAAAACCGACATTCTTATGGCGGTGTTCACAAACTTTAACAAAACCGCACATTCTGGAAACCCCACTGGTAACAACGTGGACGCAAAGAGAGCGTCTTAAGAGTGCGTAGTAGATAAATAAACACTGAACACATCAATTGGTGTCTACGCTTTTTTCGAAGCCAATATAAATAAAATACTCAATGACAATCCTAGATAATGGTATTTGCCAACTTTATGAGTAAATATTTATCCAGAATTACTCATTTGTTACGCGTGATCTCTTGCGCCGCAGCTAAATGCACGAAGCTCCGGTGTCAGAGATTGTGCCTCAGAAGTTCGTTAACACTGGAAACAATTTTGTTTAAAACGTCGGCTAAAACTATTGCCTAGGATTGCTATTGTTTAATTTTCGCAAATTGGCTTCAAGAAACCTGCAGTTATAAATTAATGCTTTCAGCGTTGAATTACGTACCACGCCCTTTTAACCGCTGTACAAAGCAAGCACACCATACAGCGACACAAGAGAATGTTATTAGTGATGTTACAAAACGTGTCAGTTGGCACATAGACAATGAATATTTTATTGCCACTAATTATAACTACCCCAACATTTAAATCAGTTTGACTAAATTGTTCAGTATATAACATTGTGATAAAAAAGAAGTTACGTTATAACTGAAAATGTACAGTTAAGTGACAAATTATCATATTAATTGTTTTAAACCTGAAACAGCTACGACATCAATCAAGTAAACATAAGGGCAGAGATCTGGGAAATGTTCAAATGTCAAAGACGGGAATCTTCCGAAACATTATATTTTGGAACGTTATGAAATGTGTCATCTTTGCAATGACAAGCAATATGTATTACAGTATGTGTAGTTTTGTAATATGTTAATAACTAAAAAAAACTACTGTGCGTTGTATCCGCTGAACACTAAACGATTGACGGATAATTGGTAATGCTTTTTATTAATTGCCTGGTAGTTGGCTTGAATACCTATCACTGGCGAAGAATCTGTAGGACCGGGTAGTTTTTCCGAAAAGATTTTTATCCCACTTTGTTTCAGTGCCTTACGTGCACACCTGCAGCTCAACTTCATGATTATTGGCAGAAAGTTTTTGTGCAGAGTTATCTGTGCCAATCAGTACATGGATAACTGTGACACAACACATATGTGATTTTGCGGGTTTATCCTCCAGACGTTGTATGTTAAGGCATCCAATCACTAACCACAAAGCAGATATGCAGGTGCGCACGTAAGGTACTGAATCAAAGTGCTGCACAAATCTTTTCGCGGAAACTACCGGGCCCTAACAATCTGCTATGGCGAGCGCCAGCATAGTGCCACGTTATAATATCTGACATGTTGCTAATTTGGAAATGCTGGGTGTTGAGACTACGAGGTTCACAACTAGAGTCCCGGAAATTTCGTGGATTCAACTGAGAAGAGGTTAGATTTCTAAGTCACGTATATGTTGGAAACTTTTTCGATCGGGTCATTGTTCATTAAACGTGACCGTGAGGGCTCCGAACCAATGGAGAACATGCATAAAAACACTCGTTGACTCCCGCGCTACACCGTGAAATGTTCCAGTGCTCACTCACTGGAGCAGCAGCCAATGTACAAGTAGCTGAGGACATAGTGTGTACAGGACTGTACAGTTCAGCCTGCTGGTCGTTGAACCTGCGACATACCGGGACTATATTCACAACCCACGCATCAGAACACGACTAGTTGCTGCAAGGCTCAGTGTAGCAGTCTACATTATATGACGTAACTGTTTAATCAAACTACAGTGTTTGGTATCTGCGTTTATGATTCACTAGCAAGTTCATTTATGTGTTACGGCTATTACTACTAGTGACATTTACTATCTACGTACCAACTAACACATTCTGTAACATCAATTTATTTACTTCCCTGCTTGATTTGCTTGCCTTGTGTAGCGTGTAGGATACGCTTATTTGACAGTAGAGATCCAAGTTCATTGTCGGTAAGGCAACCTGGATTTGCGATTTTGTAAATCTTGGTGAACACTGCCATAAACCTGTGGCGTTTTTTCAATACTGCCGTTTCCTTGACCACAGAGTGCAACCGCTTTATTTTTCTATGCAACCTGCTTTTACTCCATCCGAGTTATAAAAACATAAACACGACAAGCCAGTAAACTCCACATCAATGCGACAAGCCACTGCCTTGCGAGAAATACACTATTCTGCATAAGTTTCAGGCATTATTACAATAAATGCAACAACTCGACATACGATCTTCTCAAAAATGCCCAACTGTAGAAATTTCCAACAAGAAGGCCTTTTTATTAATATTTTCCGTTTGTTCAAATATCTGGATTGCAGCATGAATTACGGGCGAGTCTTTCGAAGTTGAAAGAAAAATAAATGGTCGTGTGTCGTGCCCCATTTGAACGTTAAAGGAAAACTAATTTAATTAGAATTTATTGGTTTGTGGACATACGCCATCGACTGAATTCTATCTCTAGAATTCTTGACTGTCTTATATAACAATTATAAAAAAAAAAAAACTGACAGGATTCCTCTGGGATTGTATTTTATATTTTTGCGTGTGTTTTATTTTTTCTTGTTCGTTTTCATACAATGTCATTCAACACAGGTTTGATCAGCAAAACATGAGCAATGGCGTATGTCCACAAACCAATAAATTCTAATTGTAAACTCTTTTTGCTACAAACATTAAAAAATCTCTAAACTAATTTACTTAAAATAATGTAAAGCCACTTATTAGACACTGTTCAGAGTTTCGTTACTTAATATATATATATTTTTAATTTTTATATAAATGTAAATTTATCACCAGCAAAAGCAAAATTAACACACTGTGTCCTGACTCATTCTGTATGTATGTATGTATGTATGTATGTATGTATGTATGTATGTATGTATGTATGTGTGTATGTGTGTGTGTATGTATGTGTATATACATATACACAAGCATGCAGGCTGTCATGTAATTCGTGGTGAATAAGTGACCAAAACTAAGCAGAAAATATTATTTAGTAAAAACTCGTCAGTTTAAAAATCAAAGCAGAAAAAATAATATTTGGCAAAAACTCGTCAGGACCTTAATTTAGGACACGTTTTCACGAAATACCTTACTTACATTTTACTTCCACTTCGCTGATATTTCTGGACCATTAATGAAACTTTTCTCGTTTACCTAACGAATTTTTACCAAACAATTTTTTCTACTTTGTTCTTATATCAGATTCACTTGGCTCAGACCGTATCCGCGAACTTTATTTTTAACCCCCGACGCAAAAAGAGGGGTGTTATAATTTTGACGTGTCTGTATATCTGTGAATCTGTGTGTCTGTGTGTGGCATCGTAGCTCCTAAAACGAACGGACCGATTTTTTTATGTATTTTTTGTAGCTATCGTGATGGTTTTATTTAGCTTGATTCAAGGAAATCTGCTCAGCCGTTTAAATATAATCATCTCTTTTCTAGTTTACTTATTTAGTGAATGTGAGCAATTCTACTGGTCTGATCGATTTAAAATTTAGTATTCTGTGAGTAGTTTTTTTTTAAATTTAATATATAAAATTCTCGTGCCACAGTGTTTGTTTCCATACTCTTCCGAAACGGCTCAACTGATTTCAATGAAATTTTGTATATACATTCGGTAGGTCTGCGAATAGGTTTTTATCTATTTTATACGCCTAAGTGCTATTGTTTAGTAAATATTTTTAATTTAATAATTTTATAACCCGGTCGATAACTGTGTAAGTGATAATTGATCAGTTATCCCCACGAGCTGATACCAGTCTATCCTTACCAGGTGTCGCTGCTCTATTATTATTATTTATTAATTTCTTTATTATTAGTCCTCTTCCACTTATATACAACATCCTTACACACTTACAATAAGTTATTTATGTGACAAAACAACGTTTGTCGAGTCAGCTAGTATTTTATATATTTACGAGTTATTATTTATGTAAATTGTTATTCATGTCCGTGGACACCCAGCGACAGAGATAGGTCGTTGTTGCTCCTCGGGTGTGTGGAGAAGAATGTGTGTGTTATTCCGCGTGCTCTATCAGCTACATGAGCGAGACTTCTAGCCCGTGGCAGAGCGCTGCTGCACAAGGGTGACAATGGCAACGCAGATCGCAGTGATAGCATACTTCAGTCCTCCGCCGCCCTTGTGTATATGTGTGGGGGGACGATCCGCGACATCCTATACGCTATGAGTCACCTGCAGACCAAGAGGCATGGTTGGTAGTATTACATTTATTTATAAATAAGCGAAACGTCATAAATACTAATTGCTAAATACTGACTTGCTAAAAGTCGTCCACGTTGTTGTGGCATTTAAAGAAAACCTGAGATTGACTAGAGTTAGTTTCTTGGACATACTCCATTGCGGAATGAATGACTGTCTAAGAAAACTAAACAAAATTATCTTATTTTTATTATTTCCGTTTATTATCTGTTTTGTCCTCGTTTTATTTGACCCGATTCCATTTTGGAATATCATGTTGTGTATGCATACCTTTGACTAAAGTATACTCTGTTTATTTGTAGTTCTTTGTTATTTGTTTAGTTTTCTTTGACAGTCATTCATTTCGCAATGGAGTACGTCCAAGAAACTAAATCTAGTCATGCGCCCCCATTGCACAGTTCTTTCAGAGATCAAAACCTGAGATTGTTGTGCAAATATTAGGTGTAAATATTGAGTTATTGACACTAAAACGAATAAATATACACTTTGGATACTTCTTGATACTTTTGTAAAATTATTAGAAAATTATTTGCTTCACTTTGAACAAATTTGTAACGTTCTTCACCCTGACTGTTTCTAAGAAAATTTGAAACTTTGAATTATATTTGATGCGTCAAAAATTAGATTTTATTTGAAAAATTTTGATTAAGAAATAATATTTTACTAGGCAAGTGTAGTTAATATTATAGTTACATTGACACTCCTTTTGAAACTTTCCTGTAAGTAAAAAAAGGGGCAGTTGTTGGCATAGTGTCTAGAGCGTTCGCCTCCCACCAAGGTGATTCGGGTTTGATTACTGGCGAGGTCGGACCTAGGATTGTAGCATGTGGGTAATGTGCCGGACGATCCGGCTGGTCGGCGGGTTTTCTCAGGGATTTCCCGCTTCCCCCACCCCTCTCATTCCGGTACTTCTCCATCGCAGGACATCATTTATTGTCATCCTTCTGGTTACGCAGATTGCCTACAAGATTCTACTCATAAAAATCTGAATTCAGGGCGCACTCCGGCTCTCGGCTAACCTCCTCATACGATACTTCATATTTTTCTGCAGACATATATTACGATACATTTTTGTCATGGATTTTTTTTTACCTTAATGGTTGTAGTGTAATGGCATTTCAAAAACAAAATTAGTATAAAACGCTTTTGTTCTAGACACGAAAACCAAACGACCTACCAGAATAGATACAAAAACGGCATTATTTTTGTTTGTATTACTTTTTTTTTTTTTTTTTTTTGAAAATTGGCGATATTCCATTTTAAGTTCAATAATTTACTTTAAATGCAAAAAAAAAGCTGTTTTTATTCACATCTTTTTACAACCCGTGTCACTGTTATTCTGTGTGAACTGTCTCATTTCGGTAAGTTATATGTTTTCCTTTCTAGCTATAAACCGTTTTATGTAAATTAAGTTTTCGAAGTTTCACTTTACAAAACTATACAAATAAAAACAATTCGTTACAGTAAAATTAGTCACAAACAATCCATATCTCGTACAAACAAAAAAAAATTAAAACAATAAATATTTTCGGTGAACTCCCCCCATAAAACTGCGTTAACACCGGATGTCATTGACAAATTGCGCGTCTTAGCAAGCTGATGACTAGTGACCTGCAAAATTCGCATTCTTATTTACTGACACGCTAGAATGAACTGGCCTGTACATACCAGTACACAACATGTGAGACATTAGCCACGAGCCTGTATGTGATGTCGGTTACGTGTACGACCGCTTTACAGGAGAATGGTCACTCTACCATGGAACTTTAAATAATATAGGCCACGAACATTATCCGCGATATTGTCGGCCAATGGGAGACGTCAAGTGAGCCTACAGAATATTGGAGCCTAGTCTGCTATCAGAAAATAACGCTAATTTTACACGTCTCTACTGATGACAAATGCGGAGCTTGAAACGCCTCCTGGTGGTGTCCCAAGGAAACCCCTGAAAAAACCCTCAATCAGGACACCACCAAGGATGGCGCGCGAAAGTCTGTCACCACCATTCCCCACATAGCGATGACAGTTACCTCAGGAAAAGGCCTAAAAGGACTTAAAATCTCCTTGTTGCATTACAGAGGGGAAAAAAATTCTGGAATAAATTTGAGGACAGCATTACTCACAATCAGCATCATCTAAGAAAATACCTAAATGCTTTAAATTCAATCACCCATAATTTATTACAATAAATGCTTACAAACAATTTAATGCAGAAGAAAAATAACCGTAACACTCTTGCCAAACAAATAGCAATACGAAAGAGGAAATAGCTACACACTACGTTGGTTAGCCAAGTGAAAACATACAAATCAATTTCAACCACTATAAACATAATTTCTGATGCCATTAATACTACAACAATAATACATTTGTTCTACAAACATATTTTCACTATCTCAGACTATTTCAAAGAGTTCAAAATTACGTCTACCCTACATGGATCAGTAATACAAGACATTTAAATAGTTTTGAAATACATAGACATCGTGAACTTAACTTGTGCAGAAAGAGTAGCATCATGACGCCCCAGGAATCCGAATGTGTCAGTCGGACCACAGGGACGCTTATTTATAGGAGAAAATTAACTCCTTCCCCTAAATATCGCCGTCCAATAATATTTAACATTACGTAATAATAGCGTAACAAACGCCCTCTCTACTGCGGTGGCGCTATCTACAATAAACAGTTCTGCCAACCACAATGAAAACATAAGTTCAGAAAGTTCTCTGTGAGAGACGGCCCATGTGACTTCCAAAACCCAATCACGATGTAAATGTCGTCACTGACGTCACAGCTGACGTAGGTAGAAGCACAGCTGTCTTCATTCTTCTTACTTGAACGTGTGTCGTGGCAGCAGACAGTTGTGCGGGTCGGAGTGAAACTTCGGTTAAATTGCCAAACGCAATTTTAGGCAATTTGAGCAGCTTAGTCATAGTTAGAGCCAATGATTTTTGGTGAAAAGAATTCTGCAACTATTAGTTTCCATGCCTTATGTGAACACCTTGATCTCTGCTTCATGGTCAGTGATTGGACGTTTTTAACTTTCGGCTTCTCGAGGTCCTACCCGCAAGTCACGGACGTGTGGTGTCGTGGTAACATTGTTCTGGTTGGTGCAGTCAAATGAGCCACGCCTCTTTCCAATTATATTCTACCAATAACTACGAAGCAGTGTTGCAGGTGTGCACGTAAGGCATTGAAACATGTTGCCGAATTCTTTTCACCAAAAATCACTGGCTCTAGTCGTAGTTGAGGTGTCACAGTTTATATTCAATTCGTGCGTGCGTGGAACAGCAACAGCGCAAGAAATTTCGTTGACATCTTCAGCTAAGGTAAGCGAAATAGCAAGTCCATTTAACCAATGTTCAAAACAAGAGACGTGATCGTCTCAAGCGATACTGTAAGAAATTGTATGTAAACTTTCCATACCGATGCATAGGAGTGTTAAGAAAGTAGGCATGGTTTACTTAGAGCCCACGATTTTTCGCGAAAAGAATTCTGCAACACTTTGTTTCAATGCCTTATGTGCACATATGCAGCCGTGCTTCATGGCAGTGATTGGCTGTTTTTAACTCTCATAGTTTAGGGTTCTACCCGCAAATCACAGACGTGTGGTGTCGCAGTAACCTTGTTCCTGTTGGCATAGTCAAATGTTCCACGTCTGTACAATAGTACATTCTGCCAATAACCATGAAGCACAGCTTCATATGTGCACATAAGGCATTGAAACAAACTGTTGCAGAATCCTTTTTGCGAAAAATCGTGGGCTCTATGTATTATTGTTTCCAGTATCTCAGTTGTGCCGTTCATATAATTTTTTTAGGAAGCTGTCAAATGCGTACTGCACTCTAAAAATAGTTTGTAAATTTACCAGACGTGCGTATAGGAGCGCTAAGAAAGTAACATATCCATGGTAACACTCCTAAACCAAACTATACAACAGTCAAATGCATACTAAAGTTACTAGACTTGTATTGAAACATTTGTAAACGTTTGCATATTTACAAGACGGAAGTATGGTAACTGTCCCATACTGCGTCTGGGATAATAACTTCTTAAACATTTGAGGAAGTTATTTTACAGTGTGCTGTTACCTGACTCGTATAGGAACAATGCTTAAGGCCGATCCAGAAGGGGAAAAAAAAATTTTTATTTGTTTGAAACAGCGTTCGTTTTGTAGACGTTATTTGGGAGTACAATATCCTCTCACAAAAATAAAATGAGCTCAGCCAGTTTCCAAATAATGACATTTCAAAGTCAAAATTTGCTGGTTTTTAGTTCATACACCCCCCCCCCCCCAAACACTCAACATAATGCTAGGAAATAATTCACTGTAAAAGTACATATCACTGGCTAGAACTTTACGTAGGCCTATATGAAAACCCTTTAAAACAATCATCCGTATTAAAAAAAATTCTGAAATTTTAAAATTGTTTTGTTGTATTTAGATTTTTTAAAATACACAAATTATTTTGTTTTCATATACTTAGAGCCCTAGCCCTCCCTCTGAAATACCCTCAAGGCTGCTGCCTACCCCAGAGCCACAGCGGACGTAATATAGGGTTTTACATATCCAATTGAAGAGTGCTCGCTAAGTCCATTTTTCTACTTTCTGGGAAATCATACTTTTGTTGCTACATTTAAACTAAATAACACACAATTATGGTTTTTACACGTGTAATCCTTTGTTCCCTTAAAAATATTTTGTCAATGTTCTTTTAAATCAGGTACTAATATTTTATGCATAAATACCCATGTTTATCCCAAAACTCGCTCAGTCCAAGGACTGAGCGAGTTGTCAGTATTTCTTTCCGGAATAAA
>PNEQ01041659.1:0-11182 GCA_003012365.1 Medauroidea extradentata
TATTTATAACTAAGATTACTTTTTTTATATCTTACATTCAGCCCCCGTGCATTTAATGAGTAGATATTGTAGCTAAAATTTATCGGAGCAGTTTAATGTAGTTGTAAACATTGCACGACCCTATGTAAATAAAAGCACGTGGCATTATTTGTGTTTACATCGGCGGAAAGATATAAACTGGCAGGAAATAGAAATTAATTAGGGCTTTTTTTAGTGTTCACTTTATTCCGAATCACCTATAATTAATAAAATTGTGCGTTGATCTCAATACATCGTGTATTCACAATGACAAATCTAATTTGACACATCGTATACATTCACAATTGCTCATATTCACAATGATACATGTATTATCAATAACAAATAATGTATTGAGAATTACATATATTTATAATTGCACATGATGTAATTACAATTGTACATCGTATACTCGAAAACACGTTGATTTTCCCAACGACGCGTCGCGTATTCTCAACTACACGTTGTTTATTCTCAACGCCACGTTGTTTATTCTCAACGCCACGTTGTTTATTCTCAACGCCACGTTGTTTATTCTCAACACCACGTTGTTTATTCTCAACGACACGTTGTTTATTCGCAATGACACGTTGTTTATTCGCAACTACATGTCGTGTATTCGCAGCGGCACAGATTGTACATCTACGTTATCTGTTCTTTCACTCGAGTGGCGTGGACAATAACTATGCACGTCTGAGTGTTACAAGCTCATGCCCGGAGGTGCAGGCGTTCAGTGTGTCAGAGTACAAAAATATGTTGCGCAGCTCCTGCTAATTAGCAATAAACTTAACAATTCTGGTTTACTTGAGATACTTAATGTAAAGCTAACGTTGATACACAGACTAAGTATAAAAAATTAAATACCCCTATGTGTTATTAAAGCCAAACGGCCTTGCAAAACCTTGGTTTGCAAATGAAACGAATCGTGGAACTTCATATATTGTTTACATACCTTCATTCATGTTTAGTGTGAATTCTAAGATGCATCCTAACATAACATGTAACATTTACCCGATACGTGTACAAAGACGAAATTTCTGCACCTTTGTTTTTGCCCTGAACGATAATTTCATGTCTAGCTGTTTTTAAAGCAGTGTAGCGAAGTTCATATAAATGCTCAGGCGAACTGGCATATTATGCTTACATGAGGTTAGTAGAATCCACGTGAAAAAAACCGAACGCAAGCGCGCCTCCCATAAAGTGAGCTTGCTTTGCGTTATATCCAAATACCTAGTTTTCGGCCCTTTCTTTTTCTTCGAGCACATTGGAACGGTAATATTTTTTTTGGACAGGCTGACAGAGTGGTTATTTCCTCTGTTAGAAGACGCAGCGGAGGATTTGATTATTGAGCGAGGTAGCTGGGTAACCCCATTGGTACTTGACTGTGTGCAGTTATCTAAATTGAAGGTTGCCGCAACACTTGAATGGTCGCGGGGCAGCTTGTTACCATGCTCTCCGTCAGTGACCCCCGCGAAGACCAGATCTTACCTCATGTGAAGTTGTCATATTGGTAGGTTTGTATTTAAAACTTGACGACAGCGGTCTAAGCCACCCAAACGCATTGACAAGAGTGTGGAATGAATTTCAGTTTCTCGTAGATCTTCGGGCTGCATTGATCATTTATGAGAATAGGGTAAACAGACACTTAGGTTTTACGATTTGATTGGGCAACCACGGTTGTATGTTGTTTAGTTTTGATAAAATAACACACAATGTGGGAGTATTTTTTTTATACTTATCCTGAATATATTTGCAACCCCTTTGGTAGTACTGCGATAGATAGATTGGTAGGCTTATTTTAGGATTAGGAAACGTTCTCGCTGGGTTCGTAAACGGTGTTGCCAAGTGACACGCCAATTTTCGGATGCGTGAAACGTGGAGGAAGTTGCGAGAGGACAGCGGGATCCTTCGTAATACTACCATCTCCCCTACTGTTGCTTCATACCACTGTTCCATATTTACTTGCTGTAAACCTTATAAAACCTCGCCGTCCTCGCCATTTGGACTGCCTCTATCTGTGTTGCCTCTTAAGTCTTTACCTAAAACTTTCCTAATGGCTCATCGTAATTATCAAGCAAGACGTTCCACTTGTAGAACTCTTCGAGTCTCCGGCCGTTCTTTGTTGCAAACATATTTATTCCAAATATCGTTTGTATTATTGTTTCTCGTGAAGTTGGCTGTTATGAACTTGTGACCTTTGCTCTTAAAATCTTGGTGGTGCCAGTCTATGATCAGTTGCTAGCAGGGAGTTCTTCATAGTTTTTAATGCCCTCAGTGTGGTGATTCACCTATGTGTTTATGTCTGCTATTCCTAAGCACAGATCACTCATTCAGAAGTTTTTGAATAAACTTATATCAGTCGATGCCTGCACACGGCTGGGTGGCCTAGGTTGGTGACTACCTTATGGCGTAAGTAGTGTCGTCATAGTTGTTTTTGTATTTTTCGTCATTTTTTAAGGTTCACTTCTGGAAATTTAACTATTTTGAGACCATAAAGTGCGTACGGGTAGAATTTCTGCTGTCACAAATAATTGTATGTTATTTTAAGCATCTGAAACCGCCCAAAGTCATTAATATTCTTCTCCGGACGTTTCCACAGGTTATATAAATACAAGCATTTTGTCAGTAGCAATTTTAAATAGACCGCAGAGTCCTACACTGTGCTTTAACGTTGCCGGAAATGTATTTTTCGAAACTCAAATTAATTATATTCGTAATCAATTTGATTCGACAGCGGCCCTTCCCCGTTAAGAGCTTAACAAGAGCTTACCAGTGCACTTACATTTTACACTAGGGGCTACGAGTTCCCCATGAATTGCCTGATTCAGCAAACAATTACGGACAATTTTTCTCTATCGTCTCCCCAGTATATAAGTAACCAGAAATAGGAAAATATAAACTTATCGGTTGACTGTGCATCACATGGTTGGAAACATTCATCGCTATATCAGTGCGTTGAATTCTCTGTCCCCATCCGGCTATCTTGATTTCTGTTTTCCACGGCTTTCTTGCAAATCACACCAGTCGAAGGACAGGCTCGATCCTGAATAAAGATCATACTAGTATCCTTTTCTGTCACAAATTCTGAAAGTCTTTGTGTTATAACTAACGACCTTGCTGTCGACAATATGTTAATCACTACTGCTCAACAGTGTTGTCAATTCTTTTACTTCCACTTCCTACTATAGGCTATTTTCAAAAGCCGCCAAATGTTTACGAAAACCAATTTACAGGAGTTGAGAATAACAGTAATTTAATGATTGTGCTCCAGGAGAATAAAATTTAACCAAACAAGTATAAACTACATAATAAATTTATATAACTGCTATATGGGTAAAACAACTTCTTCATAGCTGCATACCACTTATTTATGTTTTGCGTCACAAGTTACCTACAACAATACGTCCGTCTAGCTCTTAACAGTTGAAATATTTTATGTAATTTCAGAAACTTCCAATTTTCTTGGTCTGTTCTGTCATAAGCTTATTAACGGTAAACAACATTAAGCAACAACCTTTCTGATTTACCTTTCAACACCTCACAAATCTCTGACTTAGCTTTACCCCGTGTGAAATGGTTGCAAGAAAGGCAACACCGAGGCCTCACCCAAACATTTTAGTAATAATAGTATTTCTTTGAAATTCAGAGACGCGGAAATGAACACGTCTTGGCTGCTTTGACAGCACAGGATACAATTGAAAGTGAGGGGATGTTCCCCAGCAAATGTCAGCACTTCTGGAACACGTCTGCACCGATCTTATTACATCAGACGTTCATGCTGCTATTTGGTGGTAAAATAATCTAAGTCCAAGGAGCCTCAACTAGAAGGTAAACCTTTAAATTTTACTGAGTATTGATTTTAATCATGCCTCGAGAGTGATCAATAAAGGATACAGATTGAAAATGTCACGGATAAAAACGTATACATAAATAATGGCGTAAATGACAGCTGTCGTGGTAAAAAAAAACTACGAAACATTAGTTACATGTTACATTATTATAAACTATCAGCACGTGTGTCGTTTTTCTTCATATTATAACTCACAAAAAAAATTCTATTCGAAGATGTAATTTATTTTAAATAACAGTTAAAAGACTCATAATTTATTCATACATACATGTCGCACAACTTTTGTTTTAACATTACGGAATAAGTGTACCGAACCTCGTAAATTTTTACCATTGCGTTTTGCTAGAGCGTTAGTTTACTTTCATTATTTATCTTTAGTTGATTATATAGGCTGTGCATATAATATATATGTATATGTAAACTTTTCAGAATTCTAACTTACGTTGTACATCTGAAATTGCAATACCCTTAGCGTTGTCTTGCAATGAGGTGCGTGCTATTCGTCTCTCTCGTACTTTCGCCTATGTTCACTCATGAGTTATCTTTTTTAATATGAAATTGCTCCCTCCCTTTGCCTTTCCTACACTGGGGGTTTATCACAAGATGAAATTTCCAGCCCTCCACATCCCTCGTTTCCCCCATCGCACGCACAATAACCACGAAGTGTAGGGGGACTACTGGTCCCCTGCTTTCCCCCACATTCTGTAGCCACGACCCCCAGTACGACGTCGTATCGTCAGTCTTGTTTACGACTGGCAGGCCACCCACCGCCTCTAGGGAAGCCCCTGTCTTCTCCCTTCCACCCCCCCCCCCCCCAGCACACGAGAAGGTCAACATGCTTGACCTCAAAGATTCCCCAGGACAGGGCAGAAACGGCCCGAGATACGATCTCCGGGAATGGTCAACATCTTTTCCATATCACCCGTGGAATAAATCTCCGACGGGAATGGCAACGAAACTTCCTTGCGAAGAAGAAGATGATAATAAAAGAAGAATAGACATTGGAGCTCGCAAGAGTCGATTCAGATCTTTCGATATGCGCGACGTGCGATGGGAAGCGACTGAAGTTAATTTCTATCTTGCTGGTGTCCTTGGTACTCGCGAAATGAAAAGCAAGACCTCAACACACTCGTTTTTATTGCAGTCATTCTGCCCACAGTAACATCAAAGTCCTCTGCGTTTTTATGTTCCAGAGATAACTTTCAGATACTAAAATATTAATCGTACGGTTCTTAAGATTTTATCAGCAGCCGAGTTGTACCGAGAAAGAGTAATGTCATAAACTACCATAAAATATTTACAATTTTTTTTTAAGAATTTGTGGCATAAGAACTATGTAACGTGTTTTAATGTGATCACGTGAACCAGTTCTATGCAAAAACGTGCATTGATTTCAATATTAGGCCTGTTCGTCTTAATAAACTGATCGTTTATTTTTTATTTTTCGACATTCACAATACGAGCAAATACCCAAAATAGTGGTTATTTGTCATACACACCAATGAAAAAAAAAATCATCGGGAAATCACAATTGCCCTAAAAAGGCAAGAGAACTGCCTTAATATAAGATTAAATATCTGAAGGAATTTTTCGCATCATGATTATAGTGCCATAAGAAAATATTCTATTGTACCGTTCGGAGACAATCTTGATTACAATCAACAAAGTACTGTAGCAATATAGACTGAAAGTATTTTAAAACTCTTTGGTACGTGATGTAAAGAGAAAGGAAAATAATCCGAAAAACACAGACGCCTGATAGACCCAAAACGAACCACCCAGGTAATACGCGAATGGTGAATATTACAAAAAAAAAAAAAGTTCAACCTGGAAAAAATATTAAAAAACTAGTATTTATTACTAAAACTTATGAGTCTACTTTCCTCAACGTGGGTGCAAATTAACCATAACAGCTTTAAAATCGGTCATGCACTTTAAAAGAAAAAAAAATGTAATGGGCCATAATTTCTCAAATCTGAATATAAACAAGTTACATGACTGAAATCGCTGTACTCTGGGGCGAAGCCAGGACGGGGGCTCGGGGTTCTAATTTCCCCTTCAATTATCTAAAAAAAACGGAAATAAAATCATATTAAAAGTTTGACCGGTATAATATTCAATATTTCGTTGAGAACAACTGCTAAAACAGCATATTTTGCACCTTGAAATATAAATTTTCCAGGGGAAATTGTTATTTTAAATTTCAGCATTTTTTATTTGAATACAATAATGTTTATTCTTTGTTTTTATTTACGTGACATTATAGCTTGCGACGTCTTTATCCACTGTGAATTTTTTCATTTATGTATATCAGTTGGTTTTAGTGTAGTCCTTAAAACGAAAACATGCAAATTTTGACTTAAACAAGCCATTACGCGAAAACTATGAGAGATAAAATAATTTCAGAATAGCCAAATTTAGTCACATTTTGTGTTTAAAATAAGAAAAAAATATCTGGTATAAATGAAAAATAAAAACACGGCGCTGAAAATTGCGGTAGACCGCGCCCTTAAAGCAGCGATTTGACTATCTTCTATGCTTACCTAAAGTTAAACACTACTCAAACAACACGTATTAAATAATTTAGAATGAAAGTAAATGCATTAATCTACAGAATGAAAACTTTATTTCACATAAAATAATTTTCTAAAAAATAGTGTACTCAAATATATGCAAGCATTAGGTACGTTCAAGACTTTTGTTTAATACACACAATTAAGAAATATTTTTTTTAGAATGTGCACATAAAATGTGAAACTTTTAATAACTTTTAATTAACTTTTAATAAAGACGGATGTGTAAGTATTGTGCCAATTGTAATATTATGAACTCACCCTACCGTATTGTGCCTGTTGTAATCAGCTATATGTTCTATACTGAGTTTACTGATTTAATAACTTATTGTAGCTCTTAAAAATATTGTTTCAACGTAACATTGATGTCATTATATCAAGTACAACGTTTACAGAGCGCAGATGGGTGAATATTGTGCCGGTTTGTAATAAAATAAAATTTCGAGCTTTCGTACGCTATATTTAACTACATTTCCTGATAGTGAAACAGCACTCGACACCAAAATAGCACTCCAGAACTCCGAACGGAGTTGAGAAACGTGACTCGAAAGTAACCGAGACGCTACCTGTAACTCGGAATACCTAAAACCGGGCATTTTCCGAGAATCTTTATTTCGCGATCGAGATGACAGTTCCGAGAAACTTGTAATAAAATCCCAGTTCTTCCGTTCGTTTTGTCTTCCTGAAAACTTTCGAATTTATTGACTTTTGGTCTGAAATTTGTCTCTGTGGAGTAACGTCACCTGGACAATATGCATTTCCAATTTTTTGATATTTGGATGTTATGAGTTTCGCTGCTTGATGTAATTTTCATACTAAATTTAATTCTGCACTATATTTTCAGGGCACCGTATTCCCACTTAATCCACTTTACGGACGGATTGAAAACAATTTTTCAACTTCCTTATTTACTAACTGTCACCATACGCTTTGTCCTGACTCTACGTGTGTGTTGTATTATTGTGACGGTTTGTGTTTGTGTCTGAAAGGAAGGAAATAAATATTCCAATATATTTTTCTTAGTATTATCGTCAGTGAAGAGCGATTAATAACTAATGAAGCAGAAGTAGCGAGGCCTCCACAGTCTGGAAGTTGCGGCCCTTGCCAACAGTTGAACAGGGCAATCTGACTCGCCATCTGTGCCTTCTTCCTCTATAACCCCGCCCTACGCCAGGACCTTCGCCCGCTGTTTCGTTAACCAAGTGTTTCCGCTGTAATTTCACTTTGATTGCTTGCCTTAAAATTTCCGCCTCACGAAGTTCCGGCCGCCTGGCCTACCCCACCCCACCCTTCCTTTCACCGGCTTTCGATCCCAATTACTGTGCCGACTGAATCTTGTTTCCAGGTTCTGATGAAACACTGCGTAGCCACCCACGTTTCTTACTTTCTGTCTTATTTCAGGCAGATGGCTTCATGTTTCACAAATTCTCACGTTGCAGATCTTGCCTTTTGATATTTACACCGGCTTCTTAAAGAAATATTACCCATATTTCGTATTTTTCACTCAGTCATATAATCATTATTGATTTAGGTGAAAATATACAGTCGTAACATTATTTTTTATGGAATATATGTTTAGTCACCATAACTAAATTATTTCTTTGCAACACACTCTTAAAGAATCGTGGTTTGTACGGATCGGTATTAATGCCTCAAACATCAATTATTTGAAACTCCACGGACAATACATACCTTTCAATAAAATCAAATTTTTAGACAGATTCTGTTGCGAAGTTCAAAAATTGGCGCTGTTAACGGATGAAAACATAGTTAATTATTCGAATCGTCAGTCATAGTACAGAATTGAGGCAGTACTACATAAAGTGGTTGAATAAAATAGTTTTTGATCATTTGGTCAAGTATAAGTAACTAAATATATATACACACACACAGCGAGCGCAGTCTAATACTCAGCTTGACATGTTTTATTTATTTGTTGGTTACGGTGCGCCTGAGATGTTTAAGTATTTAAGTTACGTATTCAAGGCTCTAAGTGTTACGGTAAATGGTTAAAAATTACGTTTTACTGTTATCTATCGATAATTTTTGTTTGTGTGAAACAGAATTCAGGTATGCGATTTTACTAACGTAATTTTCATAAATTGCAACTTTTTCCTCTGTCGTTTTTGAATTACTAACAGTTCGAATGTAATTTTGTTAATTATTTTCCAAAAAAATACAAATGTTAAAGATGTTGAACAAGAGTGACAGATTAAAAAAAAAAATAGTTTCATGAGTTCAGCAAAATTATTGAAATCACCTCTTTGCTTAAAATGTTGTGTGTAATTAATTGTAAATTGTGATGACATTTTGTAAATTTCCTTGAAGTTTTGTTGAGTGGTATATCAAGGAAACATAGAAACTGTAATTTTGACTGCTTAGTAACGGAAAAATGGAACGTCAGCAAAAGATATATTTTGTGAATATTATGTTCCTTTTTTGTGTTTACTACGGTACTTTAGTGAAATATTTTAATTAAAAGTTTCACATACAATGAAGAACATACTATATCTATAGTATCTATAAATATGAACCAAAAGGGTTTACATTTCGCTGTCTTGAAATGCATGTCTTAACAAAACGGCGGTTCTAGATCAATGTATGTTTTAATGTGATTGGAAATGCTTATTTTATGTGAGCTACTCAGACAACATTTTTGAGTATGGTGTATTTAATCATTTCCAAGAAAGTCATACAAATAGTAATGAATATGATGCAACGAAACTGCAAGTGATCGTGGATTCCCTGCTACGCAAACATTCGTGACCACTCAATTGAAAATAAAACGAGTTGTACAGACAACTTTAAATGCCGCGTGTCTTATACGCAGACACTTTTTTTGACTGCGAAGGCATTGCTTTTCTGGCGTGTGGTTAATCTTATGTTTAAGAAATAAAAATATACTACTAATTGGTAAATGTAACAATGTGTTTGATTTTACTAACCATTAAAAAAAAATGATGAAATGTTTGACAAAAATGTTATTTTGAAGCAAAAAGAATATATTAATTTTACCTTTGCCATTATATTTACCGTTACCAAAATGTATCGTATAATCTATAAAATAATATTAACTTTATATTGGTTTAAATAAACATTAGTGTCCTTTCAGCTAATTACAGATTTCTCACCTCGGAAGAAAAAACTTTCTGTTGAACCGCTGTGCGAACAATTAGCGACTCACCAGTCACATATTTTCAAATACCTTCCTGTGCTGCTCTCTGTGATACTGCTAATTGATCTGACGGGTTGTTTAATTTCAAGCACAGTTCTTGCGAAGATGAAATATACGGCTCATCTGAAATGTACAACAATCAACATAATGCCTTAATAAGGCCTAAGTGCTTCATATTGTCGCTGCAAACACCAGAGGGCCATGATGTACCTCGCTGTCAAGCGGAAACGATTCAGCTTGTAATATTACATCGGTCTCACAGTGGTATGCTGACCATAGCTTGTAGTATTGTTTACTATTTCAGGATGATATTCGGCTAGTAAATATAATTTATCTCTCACTTTATGTCATTTAGGCAAGTGTGATTCGGGTTCGACTTCCGTCGGGGTCGTTCGTCGTGTTACGCCTATGGAAACTTGGCGGACTATGTCTTTGGCTGCCGGATTTTCTCGTGGTTCTCCCGTCTCCCCCTTCCTTGTATTCTATCACTACACCATTGTTAACTAATTTATATCCGTACGATGCCAAGAAAGCAACGTGTGCCTGCCTTATGTTCAGGCATTTGTCTCTGTGCAGGTGTCATACAGCACGTAGCACGTCCATTTCCCTGGGTTACCTCACACTCACGCTGCAAGCTCAGACCATTAGTGGATTTATAGAAAATGTTCATTCCGGATTCAACTTGGAGTGGACTGAAAAATCCGATTTGAAACGTTAGTATAAACACACCCGGATTAGACTGAAGTGGGAGTATAGTGAGATATTCCATCCCAGTCGTCTAGATGGCCTGGAGTGTAGAATCCGGTTCGAAATTATCACGTCGAACAACCGTCAAAGTGGACTAAACAAAGACGAAGCGGTCGCCATAATGAATCTTTTGTTTGGTACGTAGGAACTTATAATCGTCCTGGGCTAACCAAATATAATTGTTTAAAGTTCTAAAAATAATGGCTAGAGACCTGAAAAATTCGCGTTTTCTTTTGGCCCCATGCTGTAATTTCAGCAACTGTAAGTTCGTACCACTTTGTGCCGTATAATATACGTCACGACTTATATAAATTAAATATTAAAATGTTTTGTCTATATTCTCATAAATTTAGGTTTATTTTCTTAACTTTTTTTATTTCATTGATATTATCTTGTTTACATTATACTAACAGTAATTTGGTGTTATACAGTAATTTTATTTTATTGTGGATATTTCAGTACATTTTATTTTTCATTACAGTCTATCTTTCCTTCACATGTTAGTAATGAGTAGAGCCGATTCAGGCTGCAGTAACGTGTTCCTTGTTAGCCGGATGTGTGCGGCTACGTTTTGCATTCCTTAGCCGAAGCTTTGTTTCTTCTTTATTTTACTGTTTCTTCCTGCAGTGCGGACATTTGCTGTGTCAGGGCGCGTGTACTCTGCATGTCCATCACGTGATTTCGTCCTTTCTGTGCAGCTCTGTACACGTGAAAGCATTGTGCCTCCTTGTCGGTAGGCGATTCTGACTGCCCCTGCCATCTAGTGGGGCGTTTTAAAGTTATTCCGCTGCGCCTTTGTTTGCACTCTGTTACCTCTCC
>PNEQ01041660.1:0-11260 GCA_003012365.1 Medauroidea extradentata
GAAGGGAGACCTCTACCAACCCCGGAGCGACTTCTTGCGAAGGGAGACCTCTACCAACCCCGGAGCGACTTCTTGCGAAGGGAGACCTCCACCTTCCTGTAACATTCCCTTACCTACCTCACCTGCTGAGAGACTGGAAGGAGGAGGTTCTGTTACTCAGTTTCCACACCGCGTGCGTAAAAGGGAATACACCCTACATTCTGTTACCGCTAATTCAGCCACGAGGCACATAGCGGAAGTCGCGCTAGCTAATCTATGGAAAGTTCCGCCGGTCCTCGAGGCTGAGATCCCGTGTCGCACAGTATCGCGCAGCATCCACGCGTGTAACATTAATCTTAAACGTGACTTCGAGTTATTGAGAGTAATCAGTAGTAAGAGAACTGTGTACTTTACGAGTTTTAAGAGACCTGTGATTTTCGTGTTAAAGACTTGTGTAACTTCTTCAGATACGAGAAACTTTGTCCAGTGTTGTATAGTGTGAACCACGGAAATCAATCATTTATTGAAAGTTCTATCTTTTATTCAATGCCTCAACGTGTGCAACATCTTAGTAAATCCCTGCCACCTGAAATTGAACTGTTGAAAGCAAAGGCCGCTCAGGAGCGACACCGCCAAGCCCACGTACCGGCGACATCATCTAAGCTTATCCCATCACCTACTAACGTACAGGGAACTCAGCTCTCCTTTAGTGCATTTTGTAAAATCGAGCTCCAAGCCCGCCAGAGTGTTCGCCTTCAGTAAACGACGAGCAAACGCCACCTCCACGCAGGATTAGCAACGTATGTACATTATATGCTTTCAAAAGTTACAGTAGTCTTTCATGACAAATACTAAATGATGTATTTATTAGTTAGCTAATAACCATTACATTAGGCTGTAGAACTCCCAGTGATGTAAGTTAGAGAGTCTCGAATTATGTGAAGTGTCTCCCTCAAATACTGTATTGATGAAAGATTTCAATTAAATTTTTAATTTCATTGTCTAGGAGATTGCATGTACGTCCTGTTGGAGTCACTGGGTTGACCTTGCAGAGAATGTCTACTGATGGTATCCACAGAATATCAGATGTTTTAGAATAAGAGAAAGATGGAGATGATCCTGCCGGGTGAAGAAATGTCAGTTTCACTTCGTCAGCCTCTTCGTCTTTTGCGAGAACACAAGCTAACCACCATCTGTTACTGTAAACAGCTACAGCATAACCACTTATTTCATCCAGAACTATTATGTTTTGAGATGTCACAGAAAAAGTGAATCCAGTTTCAGCAAAGGAAAAATGTTTTGCCAATATTTAATTTTTCCTTAAAGTGGTAGAAAAGCATGTATTTTCTGGGTACCTGGAAAAGCTTGATCACATTTGAATTTATCAGTCAAAAAAGTTTCTGTTGTAATGTATTCTTCTTGCGTAGCAAAGATAAAGGCAATACCACAATGTTATCTTTAGCCTAATCATACAGTTTTCTTGCCGTAGTTATCTGATTATCATATGGCTTCTGACTGCTTGCACGTGCTGCCAACCTCTGACACCATCACATGGTCCTTCATGTGCGGTTGTTGGGATGCGTCTCGTCATTGTTCCAAAAGGTACTATAATTTTTTAAGTTGTTGGGATGTGTCTCGTCATTGTTCCAAAAGGCACTATAATTGTTAAAGTTGTTGAGATGTGTCTCGTCATTGTTCCAAAAGGCACTATAACTGTTCAAGTTGTTGGGATGTGTCTCGTCATTATTCCAAAAGGCACTATAATTGTTTAAGTTGTTGGGATGTGCCTCGTCATTGTTCCAAAAGGCACTATAATTGTTTAAGTTGTTGGGATGTGTCTCGTCATTGTTCCAAAAGGCACTATAATTGTTCAAGTTGTTGGGATGTGTCTCGTCATTGTTCCAAAAGGCACTATAAGTGTTTAAGTTGTTGGGATGTGCCTCGTCATTGTTCCAAAAGGAACTATAATTGTTCAAGTTGTTGGGATGTGTCTCGTCATTGTTCCAAAAGGAACTATAATTGTTTAAGTTGTTGGGATGTGTCTCGTCATTTTTCCAAAAGGCACTATAACTTTTTAAGTTGTTGTGATGTGAAAATTATTTTATTTTAGAGACTTACGGCTAGGCCTGTATGTAAACAATGCCCTGATGATGTAAAATAAAAATAAAAATGTATATAAGTTTACATTAATGAATTAATTATAGTTTTGTGCTGCATGAATGAAATTTGTCATTTTAAAACAAAGTTCAGGCTCACAGATATCAGACTGTCCACTACATGAAATAATTTTAATGTTTTTAGTTTCTTTGCTTTGGTGGTCTAACAAAGTGCAGTGTAGCAACCAATTGGGTTTGATTGAAGTTATGCTAGATATTTTGTGTTTATTTTGGCTTGCTGTGTTCCGCAGGAAACTAATTATGAAATTCAAGTGTGTTCTGTACTGTGTTGAATGTTGAGTATTGTTAGAGTTATTGTGGAGTTTGATGTTGTTTACTGTTCTACTGCTATTCTGGTTCCTGGTCAGATTTATCATATTGGGTGTTGGTAAAAATTAATACTCAGTTTTATTTGTGACAAAATAACAACTTCATATTAATCGGGGGGTTGTGAAGTGTTCAGCCACTTCCCCACCTTATTTAAGATTATGAAAAATATTTTTTTTTTAAATTAAATCTAAATCTTTAATAACAGGGTGTTTTCTCTATTCAGTATTGGTTCATCGGGTGTTTGGGATGATACAACAGAATTCAATAACGTAGTAATTGGGAACATGAGTACAGTAATTTAAATTCGCCTTTCAAAATTTACATATAAAATACAGTCTGGAATTTTAAAGTAGCGTCATTTGTTTATTTTCCTGGCTTGCTTGGATTCAAGCTGACCATAGTAGAATTTTAATTATTTTTGTTGATACATCTTTTTCCTGTATTTTGGCAAATTTTTCTATCTTTTAAATTTTCCTGGTGAAGTGAGTAACTTCTTGTGTTGCAAGCTTCTCCAGGCTGACGTTGTGGTTGATCGCCTGCTTTATGGAATTTCTTCATGACGTCGGTTATTGACTCACGTTGGTCAGCCGGCGCTGGGGGTTGTTTAGGGTATTGCGCCGCGAAAGTAGTTCCACTGATGCGCACGGTTTGTCCCTAATTAATGTACTATTTGTATTAATATTCTTTATTATTTTGATGTAAAACCTATAAATTCAAATTTTGAAACCCTTTGTTAACTTATATTTTTTGTGTAATTTTGCTGTTTTTGGTAAATTTTTGGTTCAGTTGCATCACTCCGCCAAGGCGTGCTATTACAGTAGTTACAATGTCCATCGAAGCTTTATCAGTCGTGCAGATGAGTAGTCGTGAGGAGTTGGCGGGCGGCAAGTATGCTGGTCGGGCGTGACAGCCAGGAAGAGTGGAGGAAAGAGTTCTGCGTATGAAATTAAAGGGGGGGAGGGGGAGAAAATAGAAGTCTGTCGTGTCACGGGCGCTGTGGAAAAGTGGGGCTGGCGGAAGAAGCAGAGATGGCTTCGCCGCGCATTATAGGCACGGGTCTAGTTTTCTTTCTAGTCCGCCTACTTTTACTTGTTTGTAACTTTTTCTGTTCACATGCCCATGCCACTACTCACGGACTGCAAAACTCTTTTGACTGCATAGTTCAGCAGGATTTCAAAAACTTTTCATTTAAAATTTATATGTGACTTATTATTAATTTGTTTATAAAAAGATCAAGAGCACCTGCAATGTTTGAAAGGTTTTAGCACTGGGTTATTCCACGACAAATCAACCAGGTGAAGACTCTCATTGATGGAGATTTCAAAGACATTTAATATTTGGGTAGCCTTCTCCAAAATAAAAATGCAAGTACAGAAGTTAAGACGTAAAAAACGACAATCGAGTTTAAAATATCTTTGGTAGAATACACAAAAAATCAACTGCATCAGCAGAATTAATGCACTCACAATTCAGGCAACACAACTTACAAGAACAAAATACATAGTAAGGAAACTGCCTTATATTCTTTATTGTCGCAGTAGGATTGTCTGGTGGATTACGTAACGTATTTTAAAGATATGTCAGTCTAGCCAACAACATACTCACATCATTTAAGCTGACAGAACCTTGTAGTACAGTGCCAGTAAGGACAGTACCCTTGCCACGAATGGGGAAGCAATGATCCACAGCCAATAGGAACGACTGAGACTTGTCTCTCTGAGGCATGAAGGTGGAAGCCTTCAATGTGTCGACCAGCAGTTCTAGTCCTGCAACACCACAGCATACATTGAGACTACTCCTAGACACTAGCACAACCTAGTTGTAGAAACAACACTTTAGCGTAATAACTCTAAATACTACAGTACTCATATTTATAAATTGCAATTGAAGACCTATTACAAAACTACATGAGTTAGACAACTACCCACTCAATTACTGTAGTGACTAGAAGCCAGTGCAGAGCAAGAGCGTGACTCACCAATGGAAGTGTGTGTTTGCTGGTCGTCGGACTTGGCTGCCACAGGCACTACTGGGGAGTCTTTGAACACAGAGTTGACTAGCGTAGCCTTCATCTTCCTGCTCATCTACAACAACACATTACATCTTACCTTGTTAGATCTATCACCATCACTCACATCAACATCGTTCCACTGCCACACAAACTACATTTATTGGTAAATATTAGTGCAAAAATGGACTATGTTTCTTCTATACACTTTCTATCCCAAGGTCAAGGAAATCATTTCAGGTAAAGAACAGATGGTCAGATGGTGCAACTGTAAATTGTTGGACTCTCATACAGTAGGTTGCTGCTTCAATCCTCAGCTCCAGCCACCCTGAACTTGATTTTACCATGGTTTTCTGAACTAGCTCCAGCCAAACGCTGGAAAGATTACTTAATGAAGGCAATAACCGCTCTTTCCCCCAGACCCTATCTAATTGTCAAATTGAGTGTCGACATCCATTATGTAACCTAAGTATGTCTAGTCGCCTCAAGAAAACTAGAGTTTCGTTTTATGATGAACCAAGTACATTTAATGTATCCTACTTGTATGTATGTAATGTTTAACAAACTGTAACAGTAAATAATCACACTTGTGAGGAGATGATTGGTATGTTTTACAATCCATACAATCACATAAGGATCCCCCCCCACCCACTGCCCCCAAATATGTTTCAAAATCCACCACTGTCAATGAAACATAAAGCCCATGTACCTTGCCTTGACTTACAGCTGCCATATTCTCGCAGACAGCTACACAGAGGGTACTACTATGAGCCTTATCTGCATGTTTCCAATGTGAATAGTACTAGTGTATCAGCTGACAACACCACACTTATATCTCTTCCTCTTCTACAAATATATCTCTCTCGTACCACATGGTTGTCAAATATCACACACATGTTCTTGTCAGTTCTTCTCTTGTGTAATTAATTATACATTATGCTATCGGAACCACAACAAGCGGAATAATGATTTACGCAGCATTGCTGCTTCAGTGTAAGATAGTTGTTAGCTAGAACTAACTGCAGCATGTTCTAAATATAGAAATGATTTGCTGAATTGCTTTAGCAATGTTTGTTTTCTCTGTACTGCACGCACCACTGGTGTTGGATGATCCCACATCTGAATAATAACGCATGTCACTGGCTAATCACTTATTTATGAACCTAATTACACAGTATGTATGTACATTTATGTGCATGTACAAACATACGTACATATGCACAGTATTGTGTGTTGTAGGAGAACTGTACACTTGTGAGCAGTTAAAGCTTTGGTCACCTTATCAAACAGAACAATGCTCGTCCATGCATAACTGGAATGTTTTCAGAATTTAAACTACTAAGTGGCCCAATTAACAGTCGGAGACAGAATGGCAAAGAAACAAGAGCAAATACATTTGATCGAGACTATATTGTTAGGGTCTCTGAATGTTTCTTGCAAAGGGACAGATTGACAAACTGTAATATAGTGGACATACGCCATTGCAATATTATGTCCACAACAATACAGTTTGTTATATTCTTAGGACCAGACAGGCATATGCGGCACACCATCTGTTAAGGCATACACAGTATTATGGACATTCTGTAAAATTTATTGTTTTAATTTTTACGTGTTTAAAATTTTACTAGGCACATTCCATCAGGTCCTTATGAATGCCATAGTTAAAATAAATTTACTATATGTAGTTGATATACTCTTAAGTAAGGTATCACCACCCTTTCGTGTTTGCGGTTCCCAGGAGGCTGAAACTACCAGCTTGGTTGAGTCTCTAGCGATGCCAAACCTCGGGACAGGTCGAATGACGCTGTGCCTCAAAGACGGTACCTAGCTGAGGGGAGTCACGCAGCGGTCACTTACGGCACGTTCACGAGGAGGGATGGTTCTTAACTTACTTGTCAAATATACATACTATGGTTTATCTTAGCTGAAAAGTTGCTTTTTCAGGGTCTGCTTGTGAGCTGACAGTGGCCGGGGGTCTTGGTGGGTCTCGTTGCGAAGCTGCTATACCCGCCGAGGGCGGGGCGGGAAGGCCTTGATGGGTGACTATCGGGCTGATTATGGCGGGAGTCAGCCTGACCATGCATCGCAGGATACAGGTGGGAGGGATGAAGTCCCATTAGGTGGCTGGTGAGATGGTGGCAGAGAGCTAAGGTTATCTGTGTGACAGGCGTACCATCTTAACAACCGCTAATTTCTCTGCATGGAAAATATACTCATGATATTTTTAAAGTGCAGGTTTCCCTCACGTCACACATTTTACAGTGATGCCAAAAATACAATAATCAATGTGAAATAATTAAGCATACCATATTTTATGTAGACAAAAAGATGCATTTATGTACGCAAGTTCAAGAAGCATATATCCGTTAATAATTGATCTCTCACTAGTGCATATTTGAAGTTCATAACACGAACACAGAATCATGTAAGAGTTACACTTGTACTAGCTATTGTCTCTGCAGTGTGTTTTCCTTACATTGAACACGGACAGTGAATATATAAAACATACCTTATCATTTACAGACAATACTGCATCACAACCCTATGATTTAAGCCCCTGAGGGGTAAGAAACAGTTTTAGGTTTATTAATGTTACGGCCTGGCGTCAATTGTTAATGCAAGCACAATATATTTCTGACACAACAACCTTTGCGATGATGGCATCCCTCTTCTCTGGAGCTAGAAGGTCAATCTTGTTGAGGACGACGATCATCTTGCTGCAAGTCACCTCTCCAATGATGAGACATTCTGCTGTCTGTGTTTGTACGCCCTTCGTCACATCCACCACCAGTAACATCAGGTCTATTATCTGCGAGCCTGAACAGTATTGCATGCCACAATCAAACACACACACACATATATATACAGTACTACCTGGAGCCAACACTTCACATTGCGAGTACATGTTAGATTTAACTTATTGCTCAATTAGTGTATATGATCATTTAAGTAAATTACACAGTGCTCTAGGTTCGCAATACACCAATGCAATATAATGGTGGTTCAATTTAAGCGTTGTCACATCACAGCTTGCGATATAAAATCCACATAACTTAAGGCCATGGATTCTCATTTATGCTGTTTCTGGGAGTTTAATTTATTTTAATTCTGAAAGGATATAAAAAATCCCTTGCATAGGAATGTTAGAAAATGTTTGTACTAAGTAGCATAATTTTTTAAAAATGTAAGATTCTATCACTTTGCTTAGTTATTGACTCAATAACATTTTCTTTTTTAAGTCAATAATCAGAAAATATTATAAGAATTTAAGTTCTGAAAAAATTACGATACACAGTGTTAGTTCAGTTAATGGCATCCATCAGATCTTTTTGAGTACAGTTCTGAACAAAGATATTGGACGTCATATTGTCAATATAATAAACAATCAAGTTAATGAATAATAAGTAAAATATGTACTGCAACTATTAGACATTAAACATTTCACAATAATAAATAAGCAAATGTAATTTATTCTGGTCAGTTAGGGCTTGTGGTCCATTTGTTGGCCCATGCCCGCATAACCACACTTCACGTATAAGGTGGTGGTAAGGGGGAGGGAGGGCAAGGAAAGAAAATGAGAGAAATAAAACTTAACTCTAAACAAAGATGTACTATAGTAGGCTGTTAAGTTGGCTTCTGACAGCACGTGAATGCAGGGCAGCGGGATAGGAGAAGGAAGAGGAGATAAGGAGGCGTCACACAGTCGAGAGCCATGTAGTGGCTGTTAGGAAAACATTGACCCTCGGTTAATGCCCGCAAATGGAAGAGGAGGTGATAGCCCGCAGAGGCTCGGAAAAGTGATGCACAGCAGACAGCGGAAAATAATAAAAATTGTGATTCAGTGTTGTGATGAAGCGACAGATAGTGTCTGCTCAAGCCTCTACAGAGAGCTACTGCAAGAGCAGCAAAGTACACGGGTGTGAGTGAAGTTTAGTCAGGCATGCTGCAGGTTAACTTTACTGTTTTTATAAACAGCCGTCAAACACAACTGCAGGGGTAACTTTGACACACTCTAAATATTTGTTATGGGTACATTTAGAGAAGAAATAAATAGTTCTAGTTAAATATTTAAGCCCTTAAGTTTGATCCATCCAGATAAAGATTGCCATTATTCACCAAGTGGCACCAAAATAAATATTCCAAGCAGGTCAAAGTTACTACTGAAATCAAAGTGTCCACACTTAAAGGAAATTGTTACTAAGATTGTTCTCTTCACAAAAAATGTCTGGCTGATACTAGGCCTACTTGTTCACTTCTGTTACATGATTGTCAGAAATGTACACTTACAGTTTTGATTTTTGCTATATGTTTGTGTGCTCTATCATTAATACACAGAAAAAAAAATACTTTGTGGCAGATACAAAATATTTTCTGAGTATTCACCATGCAAAAATCATTTTGTAGTCACCACAAAATTATTTAGTGGTCACTACAAAATAATTTTGCAGGGAAGATTTCCTACAAAATTTTATTTTAGTGTAATTACGTAGCAATATGGCTTCCATGGAAAATTCAATCATGGCATATGTATCAAATATTGTTGAAGATACACGCTTTACAACACGTAGTGTTTATCTGAAAGTAGCCTAATTTGTCAGTTAAATATGTAATGTACTTCAATTTTCCTTATTATTCTAGACATGCTACAGTCATTTATCCATTAGCATATTTTTGTTTAGTCAAACATCATATAAAATATAAAATGGCGGACAGTGATGTATGTGATATTTGCCCGATGTGTAAAAAACAAGTTGCTGACAAAGATGAAAGACTTTTTATGTGAAGATAAGCGCTATTTACGGACACATAGTAAATGTGCCAAAGTTAGTAAAAAGAGCTACGAGAAATTACGTAAAAGTAATGTAATATATAGGTGTAGTATATGCAAAGCATAGGCGAAACTTGAGAAAAATGTTGATGCAGTGGACAGCTCGAAGGTAGACAAACTTACCCAACTAATACAGGATATTCAAGGTAGTATGAATGAGCTACAACAGAAAATAGATAGTGGAATTGTCTCTGAGCCGATCACAAAACAAATGGATTGTCTACTGGCACAAATCAAGAACCTGAAAGACAACGACCAGCTAAAAGCGCAGTTCAAAAAGCAGAAGCACAAAATATATTAAGTACCTCCAAGACACAGTGAACGAAATGGAACAATTAGTTGAAACTATAATCCTGAAATTTCTGGCATTCCAGTGGAACCAAATGAGGATCGCACAAAAACAGTCAAGAAAATCTGCACGTTGATTGGAAACCACTTAGTCGATAGCGAAGTAGACACTTGTCATAGACGTAGAGAGCCCAGATATCCAGCAGTTCCACACTCTATTGTTGTAAAGTTTGTGAGACGTGACGAGCAAAATAATGCAGCTGAGAAAGAGTAAAGGAACTATTCACGCCAAGGAACTGGGATTCGGCAGTGAAAATCGGCAGGTCTTCCTCGCTGAACACCTCACGAACTTCAACAAATCGCTGCTGGGGAAGGCACGGGAACTCAGAAACACAGGCATACTAGCGGGTGCATGGACATTGAGTGGAAGATCTTCATAAAGGTAAAATCTGAATGTAGACCATTTATCGTGAAAGATAGAAGATGTAATCAAACAACAGTCAGTGAGACAAACTATTGTTAATGAGGCTAGGTTAATACAGCACAGCTAAATGTGCATGCTATATAGCAAATATAAGTATTAAAGACTTTCAAAGTGCTACTGTAGATGACACCATAACGTTTGAGGGAAATGACAACCTAGTATTCCTAAATGATAACATAAGAAGTGTTAGGAATAAGTTTGTTGAACTTACTGATCTGCTGTCACGAATGCATTAGAAGCCAAATGTAATAGTTATTAGTGAAATGTGGCTGAAAGAGCATGAAACCCATTTCTACCAGCTCAACGGCTACAATGCCTTTTTTGCTTGTAGAGATAACTCTAACGGAGGTGGTTTAGCAATTTATGTAATAAATAGTATAACGTCCAATGCCATAAGTACAGTAAACGTAGATTACTTTGCTATATGGATATAAATGTTGGTGGATGCAAACAACCCAGACCCTATAGTTGTTGGTGGATATTACTTAATGAGTAAGCTCGACAATGATATCTCAAGATGTGATACAAGAGCTGCTTATGTACTAGGTGATTGTAATAGAAATGTACGCGACAATACCAACTTCTGCAGCTATGAAATAATAATTACTGGCTTTGTCTTGTGCTACACATACCCAACTAGACTAGAGTCCTTGGTGACTGTTTTGTATATTTCGTATTTCTTGTTTATTTCATTTTAACACGTTGTTAAATAATTCATTACATTCACATCTCGCAGGCTTCCACTCGCCTCTAGTCCATGTCCACTACTGCCAACCCCAATCACACAAGATCCCTCTGCACATCACTACACACAACAGTGACTCTGCAACCATAACTGAACACCTATTACTAAATACCCTTAATGAACATATAATTGTACATACAGTTGACTACTATTCAAGTGATCATTATATGATCATTGCTGAGGTGATCACTTCATATCTGAAACATAACGATAATGATAAACATAATGAATTCAAACATATTGATAAGTTCATTCTGAACAAAGTTAGGTTATATCTCAACAAGATGAATTAGCTTTCTAATCCAAACCCCAATGTGACATTAGATTACATCGTGAACAGAATTACTAGAGCAACCAATGAGACATTAGACTACATAGAGAACAGAATTACTACAGCAACCAATGTGACATTAGATTACATCGTGAACAGCATTACTAG
>PNEQ01041661.1:0-11183 GCA_003012365.1 Medauroidea extradentata
TGCATGTTTCGTGATAAAATTAATGATTTGTTGCGATCGTGTATTATAAAATGAACAAGCATAGTATTAACATCATTTAAAAATACGCGCGGGCACTCTGCAGTACTTTAATACTTTATTTCGTCTGTTTGAAAGAGTGAGGTTGTAGAAATACACGGTAAAAGTGTCATGGCTGCCGTCTTCAAGGCGTTGCGGAATCACATCTCACGACCCCAAGAGCAGTGAAATTTTTCCGCATGGAATAATTTCATTTCGAAGTTATTTTCACTCAAGAATAGCAAAATGGAATCCATTACGAAATTCCGAGAAAATTCGCAATGGAATAATCTCGCATAATTTCAAGAATTGGCTCCCAGTAGACCTTCCACCCCGCATACTCGCTTGCAACGGGCGAAAACAGGTTCTTCCGCGTCCAAGATAAGGATAAAAACAGGACGCAGAAATATAAAAAAAACCGTGTCGCGCAGTGTTGCCAAATCATACCTTAATTATCGTTTTGTACCTTATTTTCATTCTTTGTACCATAGACGAAACCTGCCTGCCGATAATGACTAATTGTGCCATTATTGTGTTTGGAACTGTGAGATCTTAAGGCGCCTCATTTGGCCGAAAAAACTACTTTATGTTCACCGAAACATAAAAACCAGTTCCGTTAGGGCAACACACGTGATTTCTGGGTAACTTTAAAAAATGGACGACTTGAAAAGAGGCGGAGTTTCAGTCAGGTGTGGGAAACAATTCCAATCTCCATGGATACCACAGACGAACATAACCTTCATTTAGCTGTTTGGCTTCACATGTCACGGATGAGATGTACGTCAAGAAAATTGATTGTTTAGTTTGGAATTTGCCGTTTTTTTTTTTTCAGGTAAACATTAATCTTATGTATTTGCATATCTTAACCATGAAATTGAAACTAATATTTTTTACCCTTGCGTGAAAATCTATGAATGTGCAACATTTTTGCTTTCTGCAATTACCAACTAACAAATCAGCATCTTTGTAAACAATCTTTGTTTCCCACAGTACTTTTCCCCTGCCGTGACGTCAGGGGGCGTGTACTTCCGGTCGTACATTACACGTGTCAACACTGTGCTACATAGACGGTTCATAGTAACGAGAGCACTTTTGATACGACCCTCTCCCAAAACTCATTTGTTAGGCGGTTCGGAATAAAGTGAGCGCACAATAAAGCCCTGCTGGATTTCTATTTTCAGCCAATTCGTATCTTTCCGCGCGTAACGTCTGACACCGGGAAATGTCTAGCCTCTCTGGTCACGTCACTTGATGTTAGCGCGTGTAAGATAAATTACCTAATTGGTAGGAACCTATATAGTCCGATAAAAAAATCTTGCTTATTATGTATATAGAACACAAATATGTTGAATTTATTTGATTCTATTTCAGTATTGTTGCATCATTTAAATGAGAATATACACGGAACTTTATTCGGCAATGCGTTTCCAACCAATGTAAGGGAACTATTGTTAATGTTAAATTATGTGAAGTAACTGTTAAGTGATATTTTCCGTAGGTTAAATATATCACTTTTCCGGGTGACTTATACCACCACTAAATGTTAATTTTTGTTGCGTCAGATGTTGACTTACTGAGGGCAATAGTGTGTTTACAGTATGTTTAATAATCGCGTGTAAATTCTTACAGACATGGAACTATACAGAATGATTGCCGGCTGATTGTTAGTTGCTTCTCATTAGTTTGTTACCGTTAGCAATATTACTATTGGGCTTCTGAATGCGAAGCATCCGGGACCGAACCTGCCAGAGATCGAACCCAGACCCTACTGGCCAGTAAGCTCAGCTGTTGTCAGCAAGCAAAGGAAATTCGGCCAATAAGTATTCGTAAATCTGAAGCCCAAACTCCCAATACAGTGTTCTTGGACAGATAATGAAAAACACTTATATTTATGTACGTAAAACTAACCCCGGCATAATTTAACTGTGCCAAAGCTGTAAACAATGCAAGCAGAATAAACACGCGTATTTATGTATACACACTATGTTAATTAATGGCGCTTAAAACTACGTCACGCTGTAGTGGATGCTAAGACGAGTAAAATGATAGAGGACACTTGTCGCAAATGCTGGGAAGTGCCTGAAAAACAGCATACAAGTCGTGGTATGAGAGGTTCAAAATTTGTGTTGAAGTAGCAGATAATAATTTTTGAGATCTGACAGTCCATCGGGCCGCAGATATGTATCAACCTCCCGCTGATGCCCCTTCGGTTCGAGTCCGTTGCCGTCACCTGCACACTGCCAGAAGTACTGTGGTCCTAACTGCTAATACTATACACACACAGGCCAAGACAGTAGCTAGAGTGAATGGGGAAATGTCACGAAATGTGGCAGCTGTTGCCATTCAAACGTAGTATTCATACCTCACACACAAATTATGCGCCGTTTTCCAGGTACTTCCCAGCATTCGCGACACCAAGCGTCGTCCTATATAGTCTCAGCATCCCCTACAACGTTGCAGAGTTTTAAACGTCATTCCTTAACACCTTACAGTGGCCACTACGACACCATACCTTTTCAAATACGATTAAATGTATAAGAGTTACATACACTGTTACATTTATGTTAAGTACAAGAAAGTACTGTATCGTATAAAAAAACTAAGGGAAAAATAAAAAAACAGGTCACATTACTATGAATATCTTACGTCAGACTTCAACATACTCGTAACGTGCACGACCAAGTGTTGAAAAATGCTCGCTTACAACAGGCAGATAGTAACTGCTTACTATCACAGCAGTTCAAGTTTCCACGCTGTTAGGAAGCAAACGATACTGAATTTATCTGGCGACCAGCAGGAATTGTTGTCTGTCTGATCTGATCGAATACTCGCACATAGGCGATTCAGGAAAAAGTAAGCACTCAAGAAAGCCCTGCTGATGATCTATTTTCAGCCAATTCGTGTCTTTCCTCGCGTAACGGCAAACGACGGGAAATGTCTAACCTCTTTGAACAAGACACTATGTTTGCGCAGGAACCTAAATATTTTGATAAAAAAAATATAATTATCTAAAATACAAGTATGTCAATTTTGGTTGGTTTCGTTTCAGTATTGTTTAATTTAAATAGGAAAACAGACGTGATTTCGCTACCAACCACACAATCAGTAAGGCAACTATAGTTACCGTTGAATTATAGGCAGTAACTACTAGTGAAGGTTAAATGTTAGTGCTCACTTGATCCCGGACGATCTCTTATACACTCCATTGTTACAGAATGAAACGAAACTGCAAAACAAAAATTTCTGTGAATTACACTTTCCCAGGCCAATGTCAACTATTTAACAAGTGGAGGGGGAAGATGATTACAAAAAAAACTTCTACTTCCTTGCAAAGCGATTTTGACCCTTCATGCGTGATCCTCTACATGTTCCCTATAGGTCATTCGGGATAAAGTGAGCACTAAAAATTTAACTTTTGAAAAATGTCACTAGCCGTTACTGTATATAACTCTACATAAAACATAGTCGTCTTACCGCTTGTATGGTTGGCAGTGAGATTTCACAATATAGTCCCGTGTGTTTTCCCATTTAAATCCAACAATACAGAAACAAAATCAACCGAAATCGACAAAATTGTATTTCCTATAATTAATATTTTTTTTATTAAACTATATCGATTCATACTTACTGTACAATTTATCTTACACGCGCAAGCATTAAGTGACGTGTCCAAAGAGGTTAGACATCCCGTCGTCAGCCGTTACGGGCGGAGAGATATGAATTGGCTGAACATAGAACTTTAACAGGGCTTATTTGAGTGTTCACTTTATCCCGAGCCACCTATACACATAAACCACTCATTCTGAAATGTAAATGTGGGGAAAAGGAGGGAGGGGAAAGAGTTTGCCCCGTCCAGGGCAGACGGCCCCCCTCGCCATTCCTATTGGTACAACTCTACATTCCAATAACAAATACGGTAAATTAAGTTTTCTAACGTTAGTCCCAACATAAGATGCGTTTCACCTGCTCGCATCGTTATTCATAAAATACCATAGTAAAAATGAAAACCCAGCAAGTCCAACTGATAGGAGTCTTATACAGAGGGATAATCTTTACATTTTTAACATATGAATATGAATATAACATATAAAATAACATGTGAATATGCTGTGCAATTCCTCCGACCACACGTTACAGCTCTTATATCAGCTGCACACCCTGGATTCAAGAATACTCGTAAATGTTCTATGAGTTGGATGTCAAGAGATTGTGGTTCTTTCTTTCTTATGTAGTGTGTTTAGGGACGTTGCCATGTTCAAACAATTTATGTGGCAACCCCAAATTTTATCAGTCTCAATGTTGATCTGCAAAATGTAATTAATATTTCCCGTTGTGCCATGCTGCTTGCTGACATATACCTCCAAAATTGGGCCTTACTCCCAAAACATAGAACGAGTCCATGGATTGGGTACAGTACTTAACTGTCAGGATTCGGATTCTTGCAAGACTTGTGATCACCATCCAACCTAAAAAGCTTTGTCTTAGTCAAGTAAGACCAGATCATTATTACCAAAAGTCAAGGGCCTCCTACTCTTATCAAACATGTCATGCAGTACTGATGTTAATTTGTAGGCAACAACCTTCTGGTCTCCTGTCGTGATAATTTTTTGAAAACTTTCATCATCAGATTCTGCACGTTTCGTATCTTATTCCCAACATTCAGGTAATAGTCCTGCTGATCCTCGGTATAGTCTACACATAACCTTGGATATTTGTGTCAACTATAGAATGCACTCTCGCATTGCTTTCGTTAGGTTCACGATATTGTCTTCTTGAGATCCACACCAATGTCATTCCCCATCCTGAGTAGGAAATGCAGAACTGTGACAACAAAAGCAGCAACCAGAGCCTATATCAGCTAACATTTCTGCTCCCTAAGTTGTCAAATGTATTATCATACGAATAAAAAAAGCAACATATTGATATCCTCATGCAAGAACCTCGTAACACCATTTTTTAAATTTTCCTTTTGGCTTCTGACAAATAAATACTGTACATATAAACCACGAAAAGCACGTTATCTCCAGACAAGGTTAAGGAAATTATAAAAACCAAAATATAAAATCATCTTGTAGCTGGAATGTAAAAGTTATGTTTTTTTTCTCTCCTGCAAAATGGCTGATTTTGGAGTTACAAGGTTTGTGCGCGAGGTCATAGATATGCTGCTACGTACAGGAGCAGTTAAACATGAGCCTGTTTATCCCACGAAACAATGAGATGAATACGTGCCAGATCAGCCAACCAAATGTCCGCACATAGGCAAAAAGTAAGGCCTTTCTAACTTTATTATTCTGTCGGCTCATAAGCTGGTTTCTTGCATTGCAATGGTAGTCTGATTTAATCTCTCAAAATACTATAGGCAACTGCTATCCTGAAGAAACAGATTGAAATGAGACTTGCCATGGTCGACAGATTCGTATTCATACCAACGTAAAATTTCACAGACGAGTCACGGAAATAATTGCGAAAAAAGAAATCAAAGTAAAAATCCCACACGGTAGTACACGCGGGGATATTTAGCCAGCAGTGTGCCAAGCAACCGTTCCAACATGGCGGACAGTAGCTTGCGCAACAGCAGGTCTGCCTTCATCAAGGTCATGTATCGCTGAGAATATTAACTGAGGCATCAAGTAGCTGTATATTCACGCGGCTGAACGTTACTTTCGTACTTCGTCGACGTCAAAGTTTTATTTAAATCCTGCGCACCATGTCCCCATTTTGTCCTTGCCATGTGGCCGCAAACGTCACTGAAGTTTGTTGAAGATTTTCTTCTGGCCCATGTCATGCTTCCTCTTTTTTACTTCCTTCTTGCTGTGGATACTCTTTTTAACACTCCGTCGTCGTACATCCAACTCGCAGATTTTCTTCTGGCCCATGTCATGTCTCCTCTTTACTTCCTTCTTACTGTGATTACGCTCCTTTTTTAACATTCCGTCGTACACCAAACTCTCAACAAACGTCCACGACTAACTCTGCTGCGCTTCCACAAGTCTTTCTAGCATATGTATCTACGGACATGCAGGGGCTGTCGAAGGTGAGAGGACTGAGTGTACAAGAGTTTCCACAGACGGATCCATGTACTGCCTCCAAGCCCGAGACAACTCCTGAACGGCGAAGCGGGGCAGGCAGGGCAGCGTTGCTCGCGCATCCGTCCGCTCCGCGCGGCGTTGTCAAGCCGCCGCGCCGCCACCAACAGTGACGAGGGAGGGGCATATGAACAAAGGTCACGCGGCAACGCCGCATCTCAGGCCCCCCTCACTCCACTTGTCAAGCGTTTTGTCGGCGGCCGCGCGCCGCTGGCTGGCTGAGCCCAGAGTGTGGCGGGGGGACCTCACCCGCGCCGTGCATGTGTGCCGTCAACACTCGGCGCAGTTCCGGACACCTTTTTTCCGACATTTTTTCCCTCTCCCCGTTCGAACGACTTTCACGTCTACGCCGTCAGCCCGTTACCTCTATCGACAACGCTTCTGAAATATCAAGAGTACCCGCGTATACAACGACCTTACCGCCACGTAGTCACCTTTCTCTCCGTTCTAGGCCGTTCACAGCAAAGTGAATACTACTTTAGAAAGCCTCTGGCTAACATTTGCCTCAAGCAAAATGGTGTAATTCCGTGTTAACAATAAACTCACCATACTTTCGACAGTTGACGCCTGAGAATACATTTCTTGATTGATATTGTTGGAACACAGACCTTCAAGGACTCAATTTTCCGAACGAAGACCTTCTTGCAAACTGTAAACAGACGCCAAAGTTCCAGAAAGCTAAGACAAGCTAGACATCTGAAGAATCTGACGATAACGCAGTTACGGCTTTGTCGGATATTAGAAGAACGTGAAAACGGAGAGCGAAGTAACAGCCCACTATTGTACTATAATTTTGAAACAGGTCATCAGGCTATCAAAGTGGCGGAGATAAGGTGGCTATCGCCATGCACGGCGTTATTGATTTACCGATGTACCGTCAGCGGCTGGCTGACCCAACAGTACGACGTGACAACATCGGAAGAAGGGGAAGGGGGAAGTAGAGGTGGAGAGGAGAGGATGCCGGATAAAAATGGCACCGAAGCGAGGGGCACCGATTAGGGAGCCACGCAACTAACCAGAGCGCTCAAGCCGACAAAAACACGTCACTGGCCTGCCGCGGACTGGATTGCAGTTAATTAAGGGGGAGGTATAGTCATTTTAAAATTGTGTACGTCATCACACTTCTTGTTTCGGACGTATTACTCAGAATTTGTCTGACGTCACAAGCCATTAATGTTACAGCATCTGAAACTGTCTACGTACCTCTACTCAGGATGTACAGGGTATATTAGTGTCTTAGCGTAAAAACTACAATGTCTTAACATTACCAGAAGTTTAATAACAAAACTGTGATGTCCTTTATTCCTCAAAAGCTACTAAAATTGATCTGACAACTGTTGGATGTCAATCGCAAGCTGGTACTTCAAGCTACACGATATGTTACTTTACGGACCTTCCTCTCCTGTCAAACAGATGGAAAAGTTCTTTGTGCGTCAGTTTGAAGTCACTATACCCTGTTTCGTATTACTTCAGTAAATTCTGGCAGTTATTTGGGCTGTTATTTACAGCAATACGCAGTGTGTCAAAATACAAACCAAACATTATACCATACACAAGGCAGAGTAGGAACCTCATGTCCTACTTTACAACACACCTACAACAACCAGAAAGTAAATGCCCGTATTAACTGTCGAATTTTACTGAAGTATATAAACCAGAGCATATACCAACACGTTAGCACTGTATCAATCTCCGGCCAACCACGGGCTGCACAGAAAAACGAGATCCTTCGACGACCAAGTGACGGATGGATGTTTGACGACAAAGAAAGCGTATGACGGAGGGGGAAGAGGTGCGACGACCACCCGCCGACAAACGAGAGGGATCGTCATGACGACTAAACAAGTGGGCGTGACGTCACGAGGGACAGCGGGGGCGGTCGGAAAATCAATCTGAGGGCCTGACATGCGCGCCACGGCGAGCGGAATGGGTGCGGGGGTGCACACAAAGGCACTAGAGGGAGCCGCCCCACCTGGACACCGACGCTCGCGGCGATGGGTCGATTGCGTGGGGAACACGCCCCCCGCCCCTCCCGACAATCGGCCATGACCAATACGCGCGGCGCTACGGGAAACCTCTCGAGGGAGAGAAAAAACTCCCCCAGCAAAAGACGTACGCACAAAAACCTAGTCTACCTTTCCAGTTACCACAATACCGTCCGCAGTGACTAAAGTACGTACAGGAACACCACCACGACCGCTGTTTACAACCGATTCCCTTGCTTACGTTTAACGGGAGGTCAGATGTCAACCGAAATTTATTAATTTTTTGGACCCAGGATGAAGTTCAGTTTCATTATTAATATTCTAACTACTTTAAAAGCACAAGGATTGATATAAAGTTAGTACTGATAGAACGCCTGTATTAGTTCTACCCAGCAAGCTTTCTTTCTTGTATAAGAAGATAAACACACCTTGTTCAGTTTAGTTCATTGCATCCTTGGATTTTTTTGTACAGTTTTTGCACGAAAATATCGGACAAGACATATTTACAATAGTATACAATCAAATGAATAAATGACATAAGATATACATTTAAATGCAGACAGCAATAGGGCGAAATGCAACATTATCCATGTCGTTTCGGGCTCATGATCATATGTTCATCTCGACTAGGAGCAATCTAGTGTGTGAACGGCCACAGAGCATACTAGTGACTAGAACACAAGGACTCTTATACTAGCTAGTGCGGAATTGGGACGGTTCTATTTTTTATTATTATTGTACATGTCGAATGTAAGCAATTTGCATGCACGCGCAACTGCATTTTGAACGAAATGGCTAACAAAGACAAAGTATTTTGAAATAAAAGTATCTGGCTGGACAATAGAAGAAATAAAGCCCAGACTGTGCAACATGTCACTAGGCCTACTGCCGACAATATTTACATTTTATAAATTATTTTTGGTGCAGACTTAACAAATATTGCACAAACTACGCCCAATAGCGCAAATTCAGCTTAAAAATCTACATTCATTCAACATTTGCATGATGTACGCACACTTTCTTGTTCACACAAGAAAGTTGGGCGTCTGAACAAAACAATTAATTTTGTAGGGTACTGGCAATTAATTTGGTAGGGTACTGGCAATTAATTTGGTAGGGTACTGGCAATTAAATTGGAAGGGTACTGGCCAGAAACGTTTGTACAAGAAAAATGGCCACGTGTACTGGGCTTTACACTAGTGCTACATCGCCAATGAAAATACAGCCGACTCGGAAAAACAACAGTGGAGGTCATTGGCCTCGATACATTACTTGGTTGCTAATAATACTTGGTGGGAACACATTACACAGCATATGCTATAATTAAGTAAGTGTGAGACCAGTTTTTCTCTTATTACGTAAGGCTAGTCATTGTATAGTGACCTATTATAAAGGCGTAGTTAATCTTCCTTCCAGTCAATTTGTATTTTCTGCCACTTGATAACGTAATCATAAGTATTGTTAAGTAATAAACACCGTGTGTTTATTTCCCAGCGATCAATAAAACCTGAGGCGGCAATAAAACATGTTTTAATGCTATTCTTGATAAGACTATCTTTAAAGCGTGCTTATTCTACCTTCGCCAGCCTGTGCCATCTGTATTTCGAAATCATGCCGTACGCTGGGGTTACTTTGCACCCCCCCCCCCCCTAGAATAATTAAGTACCACCAGAGACGATTGATTCCATTCCATTTAAAATGAAAACTTTACGGCACCGTTTAATCTAACAGTTTAACTCAACACAGAAACTTGCGATGATGTTAAGTTACTTCGATATTTTTGTGCAAAATAACTTCACGTCACAGTATCTCTTTATATAGACTGTTCATGATAAAGTGAGCCCTGCACAAATTTTCCTTCAGCCATCTTTGATATTTTCAACGCGAAAATTTCCGTGAAACTAAAAACCAGTGAAAACGTTGCACCACTCCTAAAACGTAACATCTTTGGCCCCAATAAACAACAGTTTTTGGATACTGTGAGTGTCGGGGAGTGCCCTGTTTAAAGAGAATAGACTATAGCAACATGTACATGCTAGCCTAAGAAACTGTACAACAAGCTTGCGATCTCGTCGTCAAAGATGGAAGCACATTCTGCTGACAGGCAGAACTCAAGATCGTGCTACAATAACAGTAAACACAACGCAATACCAATGACCATTGCCACAACCATTAAAAAATACATCTTGCTACAATTGATGTAAAAAAAGTCGGATGTTACTATTATTGGTAAGGTTATATTTATTCCGACTGTAGCACGGCCTTAAGAGTACTAAAAATGCCCGAAGTACTATTCGGCAATTTATTCGGCCAGATGTGTACTATTGGCAGAGACAGCCCATGTGGCCAGAAGCTTGTGAGTAAAATTCTGTTCAGATTACCCGTAAACTACAAGTTTTCGAAAATCTTCAAAAATGTGTTTCCTTTGACAAAGGCAGATGATATTCCTCCAACTACGGTACTCCGTCTTCCTCTTGCCACAGCATCTCGCCACTCCTGGCTAAATATAGAACTGCAAACCTCTTTCCCTGCTTCTTGCCAACACAACACTTGGTAATGCCTGTAGCACGTAGGCACAGGCGTACCACCATCTCTTCACTTACTAGTCTCATTTCAACAGTATGGGCACTTCCCTAACAACACAAGTGAGTGAAGAGTAAGAGGGCTGGTGAAGGGTGATATGATGTGAGTATGAAGCAGCGCCGGAATGAATTGGCGGGGGAAACGGGAGATCCCCGAGCGAGAACAACCGCCGACCAGCGGCATCGTCCGGCACGAATCCCACATGCGAAAATCCGGGGACCTACCCCGTCGGGAATCGAACCCGGATCGCCTTGGTGGGAGACGAGAGGTCTGACCCCTCGGCCACCGCGGCCCCTTAAGGGCGTTCAAGTGGGGAAAAATTCATAATTTTATATTTGTATAACATAGTGTTAGTTTTGTAGACATTACTGAAGAGAACATTTACCTCTAACGAAAAAAAATTAGCTCAGCCAGTTTTCCCGTAATGTCACTTCAAAGTCAAAATTTGCATAATTTTACTTCATACAAAACTTGAAAACCAGTAAATATAATG
>PNEQ01041662.1:0-11176 GCA_003012365.1 Medauroidea extradentata
TTTTGGTCGGGTTAGGTTAGGTCGGTTTAGGTTAGGTCGGGTTAGGTTAGGTCGTGTTAGTTTAGGTTATATCGGGTTAGGTTAGTTCTGGTTAGGTTATGTCGGGATAGGTTAGGTCGAGTTAGGTTAGGTCGTTAAGGTTATGTTACGTCGGGTTACGTTATGTCGGGTAAGGTTAGGTCGGGTTAGGTTATTTCGGTTTAGGTTATCTCGGGTTAGGTTACATCGGGTTAGGTTAGGTCGGGTTAGGTTAGGTCGGGTTAGGTTAGGTCGTGTGAGGTTAGATTTGATTAGGTTAGGTTAGGTCGGGTTAGTTTAGGTTAGATCGGATTAGGTTAGGTCGGGTTAGGTTATTTCGTGTTAGGTTAGGTAGGGTTAGGTTAGGTCGTGTTAGGTTAGGTCGTGTTAGGTTAGGTCGGTTTAGGTTAGGTCGGGTTAAGTTAGGTCGGTTTAGGTTAGGTTTGATTAGGTAAGGTTAGGTTATGTTTGGTTAGGTTAGGTTTGGTTAGGTTAGGTTGGGTTATGTTAGGTCGGGTTAGGTTAGGGAGAGTTATGTTATGTCGGGTTATTTTAGGTCGGATTAGGTTAGGTTGGGTTAGGTTAGGTTTTGTCTGGTTAGTTTAGGTTGGGTTAGGTAGGGTCGGGTTAGGTCGGGTTAGGTTAGGTCGGGTTATGTTAGGCCGGGTTATGTTAGGTCGGGATATGTTAGGTCTGTTTAGGGTAAGTAAGTGTTAGATTTATTAAAGGTTATGTTAAGTAAGTTTCTGTTAGGTTACGTCGAGATAAGTTAGGTTAGGTTGGGTCAGTAAAGGCCGTGCTAGAATCACCGTAAGAAATAACCGTAAAAATTGAACAAACACTTTTGAGAGAAGCTCGCTACAACACACCGTACCGCTACTTAGCCGCCGTAAGACCGTAACAGGGATTGAAACCTGTCTATTTCTTACGGTGCGGTTACGGTTATTTTTATACGGCTACTTTACTGTCTATGTAGCACAGGCTTTAGTCTAGCTTATGTTAATCATGGACATTTACTTTTTATTAGTCAATTTAATGCATGCTGAAGGAACTTAGTGCAATAAAGTGTTATAAAGTGCAACATAATGCAAGAGAGTGCAACCTAGTGCAAGAAAGTGCAACATAGTGCAAGAAAGTGCAACTTAGATTAGTGCACAATATGTTTAGGTTGTGGTAGTATGGGTTGGGTTTAGTTTAAGTTGCATTAGTTAGGTCGAGTTAGGTTACATGAAGTCGGGTTAGGTTAGTTCGGGTTGAGCAAAGTCGGGTTAGGTTTGGTCGATTTGGTTGAGTCTGTATCGGTTAGGTTAAGCTTATGTTACTTTGGGATTGGTTAGTTTTTGGTACAATAAAGTTAGTGCAACTTAGTGCAAGAAAGTGCAACCTTAATTAGCTCACATTATGTTTAGGTAGTGGTAGAATGGTTTTTTTTTTTAGGTTTGTTAGGTTAGGTTGCTTTAAGTGAGGTTAGGTTAAATTAAGTTGGGGTGGGGAAGGTAGGGATAGGGAGGGTTGTGGTAGGTTTAACATCATTAGGTTATGTAGGTTTACGTTAGGTTGTGTTGGGTTAGGCCTGATTCACAATGCGCAGTCAGCAGTCGACTACTGGCAGTTGGCAGTCGGCAGTCGAATACAATTCACAATGTGCAGTCAAGCAGTCATTATGTTTTTTGCTTTATTTTTAAAAACTGCTATTTAATAATCGGCCATGTTTTGAACATATTGTTTTTAAATTTGTAAAATTGCTTAATTTGATTTTATAACCATATAAAATCTCTTAAAACAATATTTGTTTACATCACGTGATTACGAGAGTAACGCTTGATTGGTTTGACATTTTTGGCAGTCGGCAGTCCAGCAGTCAGAGATGAAGTTCGCCATCTCCGACTGCTGAACTGCGGACTGCTCGACTGCGGACTGCACATTGTGAATACACACATCTTAAGGTACTTTTTAATCTCAGACAGCCAACAGCGGACTGCCGACTGCTGACTGCCAACTGCGCATTGTGAATCGGGCCTTAGGTTGGGTAATGTTATGTAGTGTTGGGGTAGTTTGGCTTAGGTTTTGAAGGATTAGGTTCTGTTAGGTACAGTTAGGTTGGGGTAGGTTAAGTTAGTTTAGATAAGGTTAATTCTACTACAGGTTAGAAAGAAAATACGTTTTCTTATGGGAGAGCTTGGCACAGGGAAAGTTTCTGCCACTAGTTTTGCTTCAATCGCTAAGAGACCAGAAATATTCAAAACCGTAGTAAAATTATATTTAAATAAACTTTTGAAATTATATTAGTGATTTAATTTAATTTTAAAGTGAAAAGAAACCGATTTCGCATTTTAAATTATCAACTTAATGTAACTTAAAATTCAGGAAAGCTCTGTGATTGGTCAGTTTGGTGCATTAGATATACCAGCGCTCAAGTGGCAAAAATTTTCTCTGTGCCAAACTTATAACATTGATCTTTCTAACCTGTAGTAGAATTAACCTTAGTTTAGATCACGGTCGTAGAAGAACAGGTCTGGACACTCGCCTGCTTAACCCCCTTGTTGTTTGGCTGTAGTTCACCAAGTTACCGAGAATATTATGTTTTATTGGCGCTTCAGTTAGGGTGGTCGGACTCAAACTCCGCCCACTTTTTTCCATTGTTAAATTTATAAAGTAAATAAAGATTGCTGGAGCCTTTTCTTAAATTTGTGAGCGAAGAAAGTATTTCATAAAATGATAAAAAATATGTTTTGATAAATTGTTTATCTTAGCGGAAAGGAAGTGGGTGGAGAGTTTAGTCCGGCCGCCCTAACTGAAGCGCCAACAAAACACAATATTCTCGGTAACTTGGTGAATTACAGCCAAACAACAAGGGGATCAAATATCCAGGCGAGTGTCCAGACCTGTTCTTCTACGGCCGTGGTTTAGATTAGGTTTGGTTGGGTAGGGTTAGGTTAAGTAGGCTTTAGTTATATAGTGTGATCATTGAACAATTCCTGAAATGGGTTCGTAATACAAATAGAACAGTTTTTTGGACATACGACATAGCGGGCGAATATTACCGTATTGCATATACGACTGCACTCCTTTCAGGAATTGTCTGTACGTTCCATTTTATGTATGTTGACTACATCTTACTGGCTTGAAGTCATATTTTTTGTTTTGTTTTAATAGCGGGTTTTTCTGCAATACCACAACATTTGTCTGCAGTGGCGTAGCCTATGTCAAAAAAACTGTTCTGTTTTTAGATAGTTTTGGTAGGATAAAGTTGGTGCAAGTTAGTGCATGCTGGTGCAACACAGTGCAGGAAAATACAATTTAGTACAAGAAAGTGTACCTCAGTGCTGGCCAGTACAGATCAGTGCAGGTTAGACTTAAGATGGGGTAAGTGATGTTAGAGAAGGAATGGATACAGCCACAAAATATTTTTTTCCGTGCAGTACGTACTACGCTGACTGCATCGCGTTAAAGCGGACAATTTTTTTGCATTCAGTTTAAAAGCCGACTCGTCTGATATGAGGCTATACATATAATATCTGTGATGGCAATATCCTATGTACTCTTTGATCACTTAAGAGGAGTCCTCGACTGCCGCATTGACGGCGTTGCAGTGTGTCACGCGTATTCTTCTTTACGCAAAACCGCCTAACTTATTCATATTATGTTTATTTACGAATAGAAAACACACTTGAAACTATGCTTCTATGTTTTCAAAAATTCAGCACGCTTGTTAGAAACATGATTTTCGGGCCTCTCAAAACGCCTAAAGACATTTTTTTTTTTTTACTGCTGTAACTCCGGATATAGTATCTTAATTCGTAAAGTACAAAGCGAGAAGCATGCGTTGGTCTTTAGTTCATACTATTCTGAAATAAAATGTTGTGGTCGCCGCTTAAAGTCACATAGGATAAAGACTACAAGGAAAACCTTACACGCCAGTTTGTCGCTGCGAATAGAGGCGATGTGCTTCTCGTCAAGCGTGGGACACTGGCTCTTATCGCTTCGCTGTTCCCACGCATTAAAGGCGGAATATTGACACCGGCGAAGACTCCTCTTAAGGTTCGAAAATGCACCGTTTCTGCAGAACATCATAGCGTGACGTACAGTGGGTTGGATAGTTTTAATGAGGAATATCTCTGCAGCGGTGGACGATTTTTTCTTGGTCTAGTTTAAATGCCGACTAGTCTGGTATAGCTGGTTAGGGATAAAGTGAGCACTCTAAAAAATCCTGCTGAAGTTCTATTTTCAGCTAATTCGTATCTTTCCGCGCGTAACGGTTAACGACGGGACATGTCTAACCTTTAAGTACACGACAATTAAAGTTTGCGCCTGTAATATAAATTGTGCAGTCAGTATGAATCGGTACAGTTAAAAAAATTTTTATGAACTACATAAAATACAACTGTGTTGATTTCGGTTGATTTTATTTCTTTGGTGTATATAATTGTGTGTATATATATATATAGTTGCATTAGTTGTAATACTTATAAATCTACACTGCACGTATCTTCAAAAAGAGTTTTTTTTTTTTTTAATAAAGACGCGGCGGCCTGTATCACAAAACCGTGTCGTGCACAAGAATCCAATGAAATGAATTTTTTCACTTTTCGTCGATGTAGCGTAGGATGTCAAATATTGTAGGCCTACAAGGACAATATAGGAAACTCACAAAGGCCCTTTCAAACGATCAAATGTTGCTCCAATTTTGTGTCAAATTTATTGAATTCAGTTTCTTGAATGACGTGTGACGCCATGTTGACGTCATTACCACGGCCATTTTGTCTTTCAATTTTTTTAATGCCTTGAATCTTCTCAAAGATTTTCGTTTCGAACATGTTTGAAATTATCTTGAATTGGAAAACTTATGAACAGAAAAAAGGTTTTTATGGCAGTATTAATTCAGATAACATATTAGTTGAGTTATGTATGTGAATTAAAGCACAATAAAGAATTAATACTTCTATTATTTATTTTAAATAATTTATATAAAAATAATGAGAAATTTTGTTATGGCTAAACCAATAATGTTTGTGTTGTGCAGGATTTGTAGATAATTGTAAAACAGTTACAGTATTTATTTTCTGTATCATTAGTTTACAAACTATGTGATAACTTTTCAAGTGAGACATTCAATATTTATTGAATCAAATTTCTTGAATCCTAGTGCTATTCATTGAACTGAATTTAAAAAAATTTAATTCAATAATTATTTGATCGTGTGAAGCAGCCTTAAGAAAAACTTAAGAAAAACACGAGACGTGTAATTTAATTCCAGTTCACGCCGATATGAGCGCTGTTTCTTCTGCAGTAGCACATAGCTCTATGGATAGTTTAATTTATGTATTGTAGGTAGGCCTAATTTATAATTGAAACGTAATCGTGATTTTAGAATATAGTTATTATTTTGATAAGTTAAAGTTGAAAATATTTATAAACACATTCTCGTAATTTTAGCCGAAGAGAAATTCAGTCAGTAAATTGGTAACCAGTATAGAAAATAGAGACGTACGAATGTAAATTGTGATAGCTTTTCCAGTTCTTGCCGTTGTCAACACGTCTCACACTTTACAATGATAAAAAGCTGTAGATTCCCGTACTGTCCTTTCACGATATTTTAAGATGTACTGTACTATATTGTTACTTAAATCGACAAGGTGATAACCTAATTTAAAATTAAAACTACGTACCTACACAAGTGTGCATTGAAATACCTAGCAAAGAATACTTCAAAACAGAACATTAACAAAAGCCAAATTATACTTAGTTGGACGGAAGGAGAATGCTTGAATCTATCATCGCTAGATAGCTCTCGCTTGTAATGAATGTAGCCTTTTTCCCATATTTCATTGAGTAGTTTTACACGGCTTTAAACTACTCAATGAAATATGGGGAAAAAAGCATTTCATGAAAGTACTGTAATGTCAGTTGCAAATACGATATACAAAAATTGTAATGCCTAAACTTAACACGTGATGGAAAAATAATTTCATTATAAATTTTTATTGGCTGTTGCACGGCAGTCGCGTATTGCCCCACGCTTCCAGTCGGCGTTTCCCCAGGCAAACAGCAATATTGCTTTAGTGGCCATTATCTTTTACAGCCTCAACTTTCCTGTGTTATTTGGCCACTCGAAGATCCCTTACACCCCCTACCCCACCATCCAACGACCACCCTCTCGGGCCAACTCTCAGCCATTTATTACTGGTTCGTTCCTTCTTCCGGGGCGTGGCTACGTAACTGCAATTCTACAACGGACGTGATGCTGGGTTACAGAGTTTCAACAATGAATTATGGAGGATAGAGGAGGTGGCATGAATCTACGTACCTCGATGATCCCGACCTTAGGCGAGTATATGACGAGCCAGAAAAATCCGAAGATGAGTTAAAAATATGTTCTGTGTAAAGTTGGTGAGTTACACACGAATATGTAGTCAGATCTGATTAAAAAATTATCTGTTCCATATAAAAATCAGGCGAAAATTTGTGACTACATTCAAAGCCACAATTCCAAACTACTGTAATTTTGTATTCAAAACAAAAATATCGTCTATTGGAAGGCGAAAAGCTACGAAATTACGTCTCTGGGAAGTTAACTGCCTTTAAAGCCAGATACGTCCATTACCGATATGCAGGGATAGGAAAAATTCGCAGGTTCAATGACCTGCAAGCTATAATCCAATGTCCTATACATACTTAAGCCCCGTCTATTAGTTCATTGTCTTAAGCCCCGTCTATTAGTTCATTGTCTGTTGTCTGAATGAGTAGCAGGTAATGGACAAATGGTAGGGCTTCGGTATACACAGGATAATGGATTCTAGCATGTTGGTTGTTGAACTCGCGAAATATTCCTAACCCTACCGGTATATTTATCCTGTTTAATAAAGCAACGAAATGTAACATTTGCGTTTGTCGTATTCGTAAACATAATATAACAGCTCTAAAAGTATACAGTAACAAACCTGACATAACTGTATAGTAAGAATAGGTAATATTAAATTATTAGCAGTGATGGTGAAAAATCACGAGAATCTTTCATGCCAGCATAGTCTCCAAATCAGTGTAGCGTTCTGTGCATAGTATTGTTGCCTACGACTCTATTGTGTCACGGTTTAGCTGTTTACAGACGAATCACAGACTTTCTGTCGAAGCGCACCAGAATCAGCGTTGGCCAAGTCAAACAGGAACTTTGCAGTAACAGAAGAGTGAGTGAGAGGTTTTGGTCAGGGCTTAAACATCGAGGTATTTATCGCTGGTGAGAGTGAGTATGGAGCAGCACTGGAATGAAAGGGCGGGGGAAACGGAAGATCCCCGAGAAAACCCGCCTACCAACAACGGCATCGTCCGGCACGATTCCCACATGCGAAAATCCGGAGACCGACCCAGCCGGGAATCAAACCCGGATCGCCTCGATGGGAGGCGAATGGTCTGACCATTCGGCCACCGCGGCCCCTCAGCAACAGAAGAAAAACGTAGTAAATTAATATATCATTCTGAAGCCTAGCAAACAGGCGACTTTTCCCTCAATAAATCACCACCCGTATTTATAAGTAAATGTAAATAGTGGATGAATACATGCTTTTTAAGGTAGCTGTAAAAACTTATGTACTGAAAAAAAAATAAGCTACGTAGTAAAAAATTATCTCTTACATTTCTAAGTAACTTAAAAAATAAAATTACTAAAATACCATTATTAAGGAGCCGTGGCCTTAAGGAAAAATAAAATAAACATAAAGGTTTACTATAAGCAGTTGAAATACAATATTACCGACAAATTAAAGACGTGAAGAGTAAAAGAAGCTCCGGGGTGCCGAAAATGACAGGATGAGTTACAGCGTCTCTCACTCTCTCTCTCTTTATACATATATATATACATATATATACATACATATATATATATATATATATATATATATATATATATATATATATATATATATATATACACAATATATATACACTAGCTGCCCCGACAAAAGTTGTTTTTACATAAATAAATTAAAAATATTTGCTAAACAATAGCACTTAGGAGCATAAAAATATATTTAAAAAACATTCGCAGACCTACCGAATGTATATACAAAATTTCATTGAAATCAGTTAAGCCGTTTCGGAGGAGTATGAAAACAAACACTGTGATATATACACATGCACATCTGCAGATGTGGACGAAGCCATTGAAACTAAATGGTTCCAACATATTTTCGAGACACACTCGTATCCCTAGTTATTAGCAAGGACAGGAAAATGACATGTAGTTTAAACTCCTATAGCCGACGAATTCTAGAGCTTCAACTATCTGCCCGTTCGCTACTGCCCTGTTTCACGCTTGGCAACGTAGCATGGAGTTCGCTTCTCTTTTCTGGCAACTCTTTGACTTGCTCAAAGTTATACGGAAGTTGTATTATTTGTTGTGGTTTTTTTTTTTGCAAACGTAGTCGAAATGTACAAAAATTTTAGCTCAAGGGTTTATTTTTCGTAATAGTTCAGTACTTATTTACTTTAAGAAAATTGTGAGAATATTCCGAAAAAAAAAAAAAAAAAAAAAAAAACAAACTTACTGTTGAAGTAGGCCTACTTGAAACGAAGCGTTAATGAGAAAGGAACAGTTAAATTGTGCGCATGTAAAAGAGCTAGTGTCCCATTTCGCATACGAATAAACCAGTGTTGACGAGAGTGGACGTTCACTTTGAGGTACGTTCGCCAACATTTGGATGATTCCGATGTGACGTGAGGGCGGAAACGGAAAGTAATATCCCATGAAGGTCAGAAGCACGCGGTTTCCACACGCCCAGATAGATTTATCGCGACGATATAGTAGCCGGCAACAGTTTTACAGCAGGGCCGTTAATCGACGGGTGCAGTCACCGACAGCAGTAGCTGACAGAGATTTTCGCGAACATCTAGTCAGGGAAAGAACGCGCAGAGATACACTCGTGACACTGGGTTTTGAACCACAGTGCCGGTCTAAAGTCTAAACACAACAATATGAAACCAAACAAAGTCAAATACGACTTAAAACTACTGACAGTTTCTCTGCAACGGTTACGCATAAAATAATAGAATCCCCAGGATTGCAATGGGTACTCCATGTGCACTAAAATAGTTATGCATTCTGATAGGCTAGATCTTACTACAACACCGCAGTTACCACAATTTTTAAAATGAAAAAATAAGAAAAAAAAAAAGGCTTGTATTTTGATGTTGCATTTACGACCAGGTATAATTTTTGTTGGTGTAAAAATTTGCATCATTTATCAGTACGTTAAATGTAAGAAAAATCATACTTTTAAGTTGTTTTCATAAATGTATTGCATGTAATGTACTGAAACCGCAAGCGCGCCAAATGCAGCAGAGATTGGAATGTATGTAATACTTCAATCCAGGTTTACGACTTGCAACGAATTTTGCACGGTTGCCAGTTATAGGGCGTTTGTGCAGGACAACGCTGATATAGGTCGTTCACCATAAGCTGAACAATCACTCAAACTTACAATAAACCAGAAAAATATTTCATTGGGACCGCACATGTTAAATTTTGAGTGTAGTGTAACGTTTACATTGGTTTTAGATACTTGGAAGATTTCATATCAAAACTTGTTAAAGTGGCTGCAAAACGGCTGAAAGAAAAAATGAAGCACTGCTCACTTTATCGTGAACGGCCTATACTATCAAGTAATATTAGTAGACGAGTATAAACTTAAAATTTTGAGTTTTTCTGTGGGAACAAGCTGGGATTCGAACAACTGTAAATTAGTGTCACCTTTGTAATGTTATTTTGACTTATTTTTCACCTCTTGCAAGGTGCTGTGGTTATAACTATAAAAATGATTATTCCTCGTATGATTCTATGTCATGTTGAACGTCAACAACGTATATTTCATTGACACTTATGTGATTGTACTACAGCTGTAAATGTCCAAGCATTGTATGTAACTTTGTTACACAATTGACTTTAATATTCTGTTTGCTGTACATTGCAAACATTGTTATTTGATACAGAAGAGTAGTGAAACAACTTAAAATTATACTGTAATATAACAAGCAACTAAGAGCTATGTGATCTTATTTTTAGTTAACTAAAGTGGCACGAGCAAAAATGTTCACAATTTACTCTTAACAAAATTAGCACGCAGCTGATAGGATATGAAGGAGAGTTTTATGAGTTTATCGTTTTCTTAAGATGAGAAAAGCCAGATCAAGGACTGCAAAGGAAAGAAAGAGAGAAGACATAAGACGAGAAGCTTGATTACTAATCTTTCCTCAGAAGATGTTGGACAATTAAGTAAGAGTGTTCTCGGAGGTCGTAATATGCTCGGAATTACCTCAACAACGAATAATATCCTATCTATAAAATAAAGAGCTCTTTGTTACGGTTAACATGCTTACTTAAAGTGCTGCTCAGAAAATCTGGAGGGAAAAACCCCTGAAAACTGAGGTAACGCCTAGAACAATACCTTGCATCACAATTTTAAGAATTAAAATTTCAAAAAGGAATTTTACAGAATGTGAATCAATAATGGTATGAACTTTACATAAGCATTCTTTATTGATACTTACTTAAATTGTAAGTAGAAATATCTAGTTAATGACACATTTCTGGTTTTGAAATACAATTATATCAATAAAGATTTAACCATTTTTAGCAAAAATATTTTCAAATAAACTTGCCTAGCAAAATGGGTTGCAACTGCCTTCATATCTCATGTGTGATTGGTAAGCTTGTGTGGCTGAAAGTGCATATTTTAAAGTCTTGTGTTCTACTTGTCCGATCATTAGAAGGCACGTATTTAAAATTAATCGCAGCATAAATAGTGAGAGTATTCACGCTACACACGTGACGAATACAAGAAACTCTGGTAAAGATAATTTCACGAACTAGTGCGCTTAGTGATTCTCAAGATAACAGGATAACACGTGTTGTATCAATTTGCTTTAGTGCCTCGTGTTACAAAATGATTTATCTTGTAAGTTGTTATAATATTGGGGTTCCTAAGTTATTATTAGTTTGGGGGTTTCACTCAGATGGTAGCTACACTGTGGGTTTATTTAGATATTATTTAGGGTTAAATGACTTTAAGACAGTTATGGTTAAACGGGCATTTACTATACTACAGTGGCAGGTACTCTGAATACAAAATAGGTTACAAAGTGTTCTATTTATTTAGGAGGGGAGCGC
>PNEQ01041663.1:0-13061 GCA_003012365.1 Medauroidea extradentata
ACAAATTTTCATCCCTTGATATCAAATGGTTCCCGTCAAATTCAATAAAAACCATACTTGCAACCCCATCTTCACAGGGGTTTCCTGCCCTTAGGAGTGGTTTCCAGGCATTCGTTGCCAGACATTTTCTAACTGTTATTTTGCAAGGAACATCCTGTCACAGTTTGTCGCAGAGCTGATGACTCACCCTGTATATATAGCACTTGTTGACAACTTTGAAGGCCTAATTCCTAAGTGTAAACTGGCAAAGTGTCTGTGTTTGCTTTCTGTATTGTATAACTAAATAATTCTTAGAAAGGTTTCGAACAAAAGTGATATTGTTAAACCTCTTCAGTGCCAGGTTTTCTTCTTACTGTGTTTGCTAAAAATATTAAAAGTTTTTAAACAAATTAAACATAAATATATGTTTTAGGCAATAAAAATTGTCTCAAAAACAAAAAAAAAAAACTTTTTTTTTTTAATTTTTAAAAATTTTTTATGTTCTTTTTCTGGCTGATCTACAACCTGAGATATCTCGGACAAATGTCTTAAGTGTTTGCTATTGATTGCCTGGAGAAACGTATAATTTCGTAGAAGGTAAGTTAGGGATAATTAATTGATTGCTCATTTATGCCAACGTGGACACTCATACCGGCGTCATAAATAAAGGAATACCAAATATTGATTAATATTTTCTTTATAATTAATTGCAGTTAGGTTATACAACAAACACTAGGCACAAGACACAAGAGGTCTTGTCCCATTCAACAACATTGAAAACACCGCTTACGGTAACTCAAACGATTAAATATTTAACAAATATATTAAACGTCCACACAAAATTACATACAATATCAGTTTAATATAGTATTGTAACAGATGAAAAAGTTTTAAACAAATAGAGTAAACTAGTAATAAGAGAACTCTTGAAAAATACATAACCCTAAAATAAATTTATGCTATAATGAAGACAGTAAAATTAATAACTGACCATCACATATAATTAAAATGAAAACATCAATAATATAAACAACCCGAAAATTAAGTGGAACTTGAACAACAAAACAAAATTTGTCTTTCATCCAACTAATATAACGTGTGTGTGTATATATATATATATATATATATATATATATATATATATATATATATATATATATATATATATATATAGCGATTTCTTCACAAAAACCGTTGAATAACATATCATAAAAATGCATCATTACAAAAGTAATACAAAACAAATTATAAGCTATACACTGGGCACATTTTATAACCACTATCCACGAAGAATTAAGCACAAAATAGTACAAACAATTGCAATGTTTAAATGGAAAGTATAATGCTACTATGTTGTTATTAACAATAAAATAGTAACTAGAAATCCTGATTTAGGGCCGTATCGCAAGACTTAAACACTTACACACCTCTGTCATCAAAGTACCAAAATTATAATACATTATAACATATCAATGGTTTAAAATGAACATGTAATCAAGACAATGTTTTGAAAAATATATACTTATAAATACACACATATACGTGTGTACTCATTTGTATGTATATACTGTTACACACATACAGTTTACACGCAATTATATACATTTAAAAAGTGAGATACAAAAACAGTATATCAAACAAAATTTTAAAAATACTAAAATCCAATATATATTCGATGGGATGAATACACTTTAATGCAATTTTTCAATAACATCGCATTTCGGTAAACCTTGCGTTTGAAGTTGTAGATCCCAATTGAAATGCAATAAAATTACTGTTGTAAATGTTTTTTCGAAAGATTAACAATTACATTGGACTGTTGATTTTTGTAGTTCTGACAGCTGCTCTGGTCTTAGATTTCTTCTCCCTTTTTGCCTCTTGTGCACATTTATAACCATGACGTTCCCGTATAGGCATATTCCTAGTATGTCTGGGGTCTATTATTTCTGGCAACAGGCAACTGTTGAAGAATGTTATAAGCTTGGTAACCATTTTATTTTCCCAAAATCCCTCATCTCGTTGGATTTTAAGACTTACCATGCCTTCTGGAGTCCACACGACGAGATTGGATGTCTTCCGGCCTGAAATATGGAGGATTCCCTGTACCTGGTACATATAATTATGATCTACTTTTAACTGCGGCTTTCCATCTATCATTTCCAGGTATTATATTTTACCCTTTTCGATTGCATCTAATGGTAGCATAGACACAGCAGAGGATGGACAATTCATTTCAATTATTTCTTCATCGCCTATTAGGCCATCTGGCGATGCTCTTAAAACGGATATTCTTTGTCCACAATAAGACCACTTCGTTTTACTACTGTGCCTGGATTTTCTGTTTCAAACTGAGCAATTGCTACTGACTCTTTTTCAATACCCCAACATTTACTGGAGTTTCCTTTAAAGACTCGGTACCTTATTTTATAACATTTGCACCAGAAGTTGTTGCCCTCATTTTACAAATCTTCCCAAAGAACGACGATGTTATCAGTTTGCTTCGTTCTACCTTCCACTCGCGAGAAGAGCTCTGGACTCTTGTATTTTCCTCTATGTGTCCTCTGTTTTCAAGTTTCATGCCCTCTAAAAATTGTTCTTTGGCATTTTCGTGTGTAGATTGTGACATGTCCGGTGTGGTAACTGAAACATCTGGACCATAATCATTATTTGAGTTATTTTCTCCCGGCGTTCAAATAGTTTTCTGACAGTGAACATCAAACGGCGTCGTCTCAGGTTTTCTATCTTTTTTTTTTTGTCGCCTTCCCATGAATTTCTTTGTGTGAACACCAGGACTTTTCTTGACAGAAGACTTGTGTATAACTCTGTGCAACTCCCCACCTGAGTTGACAGATACCACAGCCGCTTCACACCTTGTTTGATAGGAATTCGACATGAAAAATTGACACGTTTGCCTCCAGCAACAACAGAATTGTAGTTCTCTGCTACATTGTTATCAACATCCAAAATGAGGCTATTGGCATTATTTGCTACTCGTTGGACGTACAACATCAATTCTTTTAGCAAGCCTGCCTTTTTCATTTCATTTACTAAGTTCACTTCTCCGGGTTTTGGTAGTCCATCACAAAAGTACTGTCATTCAGCGCACTTTGCATGGTCACCGAGGACATGGAATTGACCATTCGAGATGTCATTTCTCAGTTCTTCAATGGATAAGTAGTAATTGTTTTTACTCCGCTTCTTTCTGAATTTAATTGCTGAAATGACAGATGTTCTTAGTCTCATTAAATGAACTTGAAGAGCTGTGCGCAGTTCATGGCTTCCAATTTTTGTGTTGTTGCATAAATCTTGCACTTTTCTCACGTAATTCCGAATAATGTGGTTTCGGCATTATATTTTCTCCAGTTGTCGTAGTGGTCTATACGGCATAGCATCTATCAGCTTTCTGTGCACACTACTATCGCCGTCTGTGATTAAACGATGATAAACGAGACCATGCATGCTAATGCTCTTGCTCCATAGATGCGGATGACCCAGACCAGTTCTTGGCACACTTGTGAGGTGCAACTGGTTTCTTCGTGTCTGTTCCAGAGGAACGTGCACATACAGTGCAGTATTTATTTCGTACGCCAATATACAGCACTTTCTTCATTCTGAAGCCTGTTATGGAACCCTGAAAATAGAAAAATGTAATTAATATGACAAAAAAATGACATGACATAAAAATATTATCTCGCCCTTTGGAGTTCACAAAGTCTTATTTAGTGGTAAGAAAAATATTGATTAATGGCTAATTATAAAATTATACTCTTGTGGGGCTAGTTAGAAGCGCATTTAATAATTAAAATCAATTTTGCTACCATAAACAGCAACCCATACAGTTGTAATCGATTACAAGGGGTACCCATGAGGAACCTATGAGCAAATTTAATAATTTGTCGTTTACACATTTAATTACTCTGGCATGTATGAAATAATTCATGTATTTCAACTTAGTGTCGCCCGCTTCCCCCAACTCACTTTTTTTTAATTCAGGAAAATGTAGGGTGACGTATAAAATGGTACAGTGCTCCTGATCACTTATCAGTACAATACAAACTTTGTGTGGACAGTATCGATGAAATTGTTTCTTGATAATAGGGGTTGACATTATACCGGGATAGGTGTACCAAATTATACTATGCTGATTTTTTAATCGTTTCTGAAAGTCGATCGTGGCGAACTTTCCAGGTTTCATTAGAAATGCTGGGCATATTCAGTGCTCCACATAATTCTTGGAATTGGGAGTAGCCTCCTCCAATTGAAACTACCCCAGATACTACAGCTGTGTTGACATTCAGCACTTCCGCACTTTTTTCTTTACACTCAGTTCGCACAGTCTCGGTAACCTACATTTGAATGTTATAAGGCTGCAAAAACCGAAACGTCTCTCACTGATGATACTCTTATCCCTGAAAGTACAGTTGAAGGGCTCGTGTGCACTAATACGCTTTATATTATCAATAAAATATTGGATATCTACAATTCTTATGCCTTCTAACGTAACGTCTGATGTTGCTACTATTGGTTCATTATTATCTTGTTCAACTCTGGGCTGATAAATTCCTGCTGATCGCCAGTTTCCTGGGTGTTATTGAAGGCTGGATCTTCTTTAGTTACATACCTGAAATATACAATAAATTATGATTTGGATAGTATTTGTGATTAAAGCTAGAGCACGTGAGTAATAGGAAATCGAGAGAGCCGAGACAATGGAAGGAGATGTGGAGTTTGGTGTGGACTACAATATGGGTTTTATTAACCTAGGTGGGTGACCTTGACATCTTGTTGAACATTATTTTCCTTTACCTTACCTTGACCATGAATACCGTAGTCATTAGTCATGTAAGATATGTAACAAAATATTTAGCGGCAATTCTGTACAAGAAAATAACATGTATTACAAAACAATTATTTTTTTTTCTCAAAATCAAACCTCAATGGACATGATGTACAAATAACTTAAAATTTTGTAAAATCTTCACTTGAAAATGTAGCCTACAGGGAAATTCTGAGAGACTTGGTTACATCAATTTGTTCTATTTTTTTCACTAAAACAAAATTAATTTTATGTTAATGGCTAATTCCAGGGAACTATCGATTGTGCACACGAGAGCTATGGACTAAGTCCGGGTCGTAGTTTGTGAATTGAGGTGCCGTAGGGTGGTAACTGATTGATGCCTATGGTCATGTAGGATTTGTGCGTAAATTTTGTCAATAATTTTATTTCAGTTTAGACATATGATGACAATTGATCACGGAACTTTAAGTTGCAAGTCTTCGAATGATGTCCTAATTAATAAATTCTCATTTAAATATGTTTATACATACATAATTTTATTTGAACTTTCCCATAAGTTTGAATTAATGTTTTATATTAGTTCGTACAACGGCAATCGTAATTTAAAATGGCGTAGTTAATAATATTGTTCTTAGATACTGTATCAACGTTGTTACAATTTTTTAGCACAAGGTGTTACATTGGGTCGTCACTCAGTCAACGTAATCCAACATGACAGCAGACCAAGGTCAGCAACCCCAATGCACCTCAGTCCACAATTCATGATCCGGGTCCTGTTCCATAACTTATACACATTATGTATCTATATGTATATATACATATATGTATACATATATATTATTATATGTTAAATTTATACATCCATTATAACTCTGGCACAACCTTAAAAAAATTACCGTTTTATTTAACATCTTATTCACGTTTCTGTAGTTGCTACTTGAGCGGATACTGTCGTAGATGAGCTTTCTTAGTTGATGATGGAAGTATCACTATTGTCTGGTGAGTTTCGAAGATCTTCAGATAAATAATTTCTTCGCATTTCGGAGCCACATTCAGAAGGAAGAACTGGGATTGGTAGTTCGGTATGTGAATTAGTAAGTGCTTGATGATCACAAATCTCAGATTGTTCAGAGTTTCTGTAAAAAAAATCATCGTATCGAACTGTGATTCAGTAGTAGAACTAAAACCTTATAAAAAATTTATTGAATAATTTAGAAATGCTTTTAAACAAAGATAATAACAAACACGACATGTTTACTTACGTTTCTGTAATTTCTATAATTCCAGCACCAGAAGGGAAAATGTTATTACATTGGCTTACATGACAATTTTTGGTGGAAGTAATACGACACAAGGATGTGTCCAGTGGCTGTAGCTGTATTAGAGTGCAATCTGCAGGTTCTTTGCTATCTTTGTAATAGTTGTACAGTTCACCTTTATTTCCACTTAAACTCGCCCCTTGCTCACTAATTTCATGATCAATGAAGTGCATGGAATGTCTGAAGAAAAAAAACAATGTTATCATCTTATTCCAAGCATATAAACGTTATGAAGGCAAAATTTGTAAAAGATTTGAATGCCACATAAGTTACAAGAATTTTAAATCTAACTATCAGTATCGAGTGGATGATTGTTTTTTCTGCTAAGCAAGTCATCACCTAGAAAAATGTATAACTGTAGTAATATTATGATAGAATTTATAAGATTAGAGAAATATATACTTGTCTAAAATAGGCCCCACAATTTGGGTGACCATATTCTATAGTAGAAGAATTTAAAAGAGTGTAGAGTAGATTAGAGAGAAGATTGATGTAGATAATGTGTAATAGTAGAATTATTACTGAAACGTGTACTGACGTAATTCATGAAGTAGGCGTGTATGTGTGTGTGTGGACGTGGGTAGAATGTCGTCTGCGAAACGATTCTCAGACCGGCATAGAATACACAACAATAGACTATGCCTTACCAGAACCAAATTACACTGATTAACGTAAGAATTAAAATGTACAATATTATTAATATAAGTTAGCTGCAAATTCAATATAAAAATAATTATCTATTACAATTATGCTGCAAAGATTAAATAACATAATATACACATTACATAATTAATTTAAATAAATAAAATTATACTGTAATTCCATTACAACATTTTCTATAAACTTGTATATAAACATACCTAGTGTAAACTATGTCTTCTATAAAGTGTAAGAAAAAATATTTCTACACATCGTCTATTGCCATTAGCAGTTTAAATGTAATTCTGAATTTACTGTCTGTACATATATCAGACTAATAGTAAAGCACAAAATAGTTAACTTATTTGTGCACTGTGACCGAGAACTTCATCAGATGTCAGCGTCGCGAGCTGCAGCAGTCTGTACAGAAACTAAGTTATGGTGCTAAAGAAGCAAGCATTCTTACTTCAAAATATATTCTTAAATCATGCCAGGACACATCTATTGTACAAATTATGCAGTCCTTTTTTGAATGAAGACGGCTTTGGCACCTTATTGCTCCTCAGAAATGAAATACCTGCAGGTTTTCGTAACTATAAAATACAAAAAAATTTTCACCTAAAGCAATACTACCTATACATGCGTAGATCGTTGGAATATTACCTTGTGTCCCCCGCACTGCTCTCGTTTTGACCCGAAAATAATTATCAACGCCTCCAGAATTGGTATATCATCTTTGTTGTTTAGCTTGCACTTTTTTCTGGAAAAAAAACACGATCTTTTGTAGCAATATACAAAAATTTGACAGTATTTATAGTAAATGAATCATACATATTTTCAAATGAACATACATTATTTCCTACTTTAGTTTAATCGCGAAGATCTGAAATATTAAATTTTTCCCCACTATCAGACCGAAGAAACTATTACGAAGTCACCTTATTGGTTGCCTCTCTTTTGTTAGTTGCCGTAGCCCTTTCTTATCAACATTACTTACTTTTAAAATATCAGTCACATGTTTTAAATCACATTTAAGCTATTTTACGTTAGTTTAATCCAATTGTGTTTTAAAATTATAGACTGACTAGCAAATACCGAAAAAAAATTCAAATATATTTAAACAGTATTATCTAAATTTAACTTGCCTGTTCTTTGAATTTTCCAGAAGCGCACTCGAAGCTCTTCTTTTCTTTCTTCTGGCAGTAAGTTTCATACGAGTCTTCTTGCCATAGCGTAGATCTATTTTACTGGAACTGTCCATTCTGTTAGCTAAATTCACAACCTAAATAACACATCACTGCGAGAACACTATCTCAGAAGCTGTCTGTTGTCAATCAATAGACAATTCAGCTCGCAGATATCCACTTGCTCGAGTGTCTAGTTTCTTCCCCTTTCCCGCCCTTTGGAAATCGTCATCCTTACCACAACTCACTACGCACACTGTCTCCCCTGACCTTGAACGGATGACAACCTTGAACAGGTAACTTCATCCCGGTACAGCGACACTACCAACAGCTGGCGTGTACAAACAATTCTAAACAAGTATCACGTACATTTATGAGTCGAGAATTATAGATTTTTTTCCTTTAAATTGTTTGTTGTCATAATAGCAATATTTTTTTTTAATTCTCTTATAAAACATAAAAAAATTCTCTGTTTTGTAACTGAATGAAAATTTATTTCTTCACCAATAATTCTTTCGTTTTGATTGTAAAGATTCAGTACTTTTTATAAAGTTTTGAGACGTCCCTATGTAATCTGTCGAAGACTGGTTGGATAAAGTTATCTTACTGCATTAGCATTCTGTGTACTTTGTCTTATAACTCTTGTTAATTAATTTCCCCTTGATAAGAATTTTACTAGGCAAAATTGGTTACGCAAATTACATCATTAACATAACATAATAATAGTCACTTACGAAGTATTATTAAAGTAGGATGGGAGAAGCTGGTATTTGAAAATATCTCAGTACAAATTGCAGAAACTGGTAAATAACGCGACAAACTCAGAAACGTGACGGTTTAGACAGTATTATAGTAATAAGATATATCAAGATAAAAAATTATTTGAACTGTTGACAACTTATTTTGGTGCATTTGCAAACAAAATACGTTCGCTTATTTGCTGTAAAATCAATCGTTAAATTATAAATTTGATTTTAAAAATGTAACATTTGAGGGATAATACAAATACTGAACTCGGGTGTGCGCCGTCTGTTTCCATATAGATATATGTATTCTGTTTACGGATATTTGTGTGTCACAAATAATAACTCTTAGACAGGACTAATAATTTTCTGAGCCGGCTACGTATAGCGACAAGAAAACAGAAGTAACTGGGCATGGACTGTGAAAAGACGATGCAGATCTGCTGGTGCCATGTTCAACATGTTATCTACCCATTCCAGCCTTCTTGTACTCGTTATCTCCTTTGCCCGCCACCCTACACTCCTTCTTCTCCTAGTGTTACCTACTTCCCCTCTCCAGCTGTAACGACCTGCTGCGCGCAGAGGCAGCACTGGACAGCTTTCAATGAAGAGCAAGCGCGCGGTTGCAATGGTTTACGCGGATACACGCCATTTAAAATTCAAAGCGATAACACTATGTTTTTAAGTATTCATTTTTTAATTCAAGCTTCAATCTATGAGGCGACTGTCTCGAAAACCTAAAACACCGACAGGATTAAGTGGATACCCTATTCGGAACTTGTCGCTTTTTAGGTCCATCTGTCGCTTTATTTCATCTTTTGTATTAAAAAACGAGATGGTACAAGCATTCGTTACATCTTTATAATTCATTATTTTTAAACATCTTACAGTTAACTATGATGGTGTACGAATGACGTGTATTTCTGTAGACACTTGCATCACTAGCTAAAATTTTACTGGGACATCCCCTTAAATGTCTGCCATCAGAAAACGCACTTAAATTGGGATTAAGTCTGTTACCTTAGCCTGTTCGCTAGTGTAATTAAGTATGGTCACGACGCATCATTTTATCCATTACACATTTTCGCGACATTGTCCTGAATTTTAAGTCGCTTATTTTTCATTCTAAGTAATCCTGATATCCAACCCTTGGAAATCATATACCATATTCTTATCCTCACGCTGACGTCATCAACATTATCTAATTTGAAATTAAATGACATACATATCGGAATTATCAGTCTTTGATTTCCAGGGGAAGGGTATGCTCAAGTCACTGGCACGCAAATAGTGTGCCGAGGTACCTACTGAGTTTCGCTAGCCGACCATATATGGAATGTATGAGGTTACCTTGGATTCACGCTAAACATCTTTAACATAATTTTTCCTCGCCTGTTAATAGCCGGGCACTTTTATATTACAGAGGCTGTGGAGGAATTTTTGGTGCCAACGTGGTTAGCCAATTAGGTATTAAAGTTAACGGAACTCAGTTAACCTCCTGTGAAGTGAGCTTAGAGTAACTATATATTACCTCTATGGAAGTGAGTAATATCCGCCAGAAGACCGACAGCTTAGTAGAACATTCTGTAGGCATAGAGGACAACTAATCGTTGTTCTACAAGCTTATTTGGCATAGAGAATAGCATGAAGTCGGTGCATGGAGGTATTAGTCTATGGAGTGGCAGCTGCCGTACATTACAATAGTTATCATGTGAAGCCGATCATTTTCGAACATTTTCGAACTGCGCATGCGCAGGACGTTATTTTTCACGAGTCGCCATATTTTGGGTGGCAAAACAATAGCAGAAAGCAATGTAATTATGTAATTTTTTACAAAAATTCGCGCAAATTTTCTATTCAACAGTTTACAATTGCTTCAGCTTCTCGCTGCGTGTATGTACTTTATAAACTTGATGAATTTAAATAAAAGTTTCTTACCTGTTAAAAGATAATCCTCCGCAACGATCGAATGTGTTTGTAAGGCCAAGAGCTGCACAAACTTTCACCATAATGTGTAGTTAACAAAAAAATAAAACATTTTCATTCAGCTCAATGCTATATTTACATGTTTTTGCCACCACTAGCTCTATCCTTGTCTTTAAACGTCGTCTGTTGGCCGGCTTCAAATTTGCTCAAAGGCTTCTACTCCATAGACTAATACCTCCATGAGTCGGTGTAATCCATAAGATAAACGATAAATCGACATGGCACACGTAGAGGAAATAATAGAAGACGTGATAGTGCAATACACTGCCGATAGTGACGAGTCTACTCGCGAGACGAACACCACTCCTGTTCAACCTATCACACTGCAAACTCTAATGCAGATGATGCAGAATATGCAGGGCAGTATTCAGAATAGACTTTTGAGCAGTCAGTCCGAGCTGCAGTCTAGTTTCACTGCACAATTGCAAGACTCGCAGTCAAATTTCACTGCACAATTGCAAGACTCGCAGTCTAGGTTACAAACCGAATTACAGACTAGTTTTGCGGCTCAGTTATAACATCACCAGTCGGAGTTGAAACTCTGGAAGCGCGACCTGAATGAACGCTTAGAGAAAAGCGACGGGCTCGTCAAAAAATACGCGGACTTATTACGAACTTCTGTCCGCGAAACTAATGCTCGGTTTGAGGAAATGAAACAACATATTCAGGACGTGATAAAACACGTTGATAGCAGGCGCGAGGAGATCGAAAACGTCATTCAAGCTAGCCAAGCAGAGTTTTCGGAATTGCAGAAAGCCACAAAAGATGAACTGACGGAATGGTCACGCAAGTTAGAACATGACTTAGAAAATTTGAGCAATTGAAAATTCCGTCAGGTGTAGACAGCGGGTTAATTGCATGCAACGAACAGCCTACCGCACCCAAAAACATGGATTGTCTACTCGACCATGTGCAACTGAGTACGAATTCTGCTTATGAACCACACGTTCATGACAAGCCAGGTCAGCATGCACGTTTTGATAGTACTGTACCAGGAGGAAACGAGTTGAACCAGGTGGTAGATCTAGCAGCAGTTCTACACCATCCTGTACAACAACTAGGAAAGCCAATACATAGGTTTTCTAACCTGGAGAACGAAAACCCCATGACCTTCTTAAAACGGTACGACGAATATGCGGACACGTTTAATTTAAGCGAGCACGAGAAATTAAACTATCTAAGTTTCTCGTTCAAGGGCACCGCAAGTTACTGATGGGACGTGGAAAGAGCCAGTACAATATCGTACTCAGAATTTCAGGAAACATTTTCTAAGTAATTTTGGGGGCCGCGTGCACAAGGTTTAGCACGCGCGATGTTACACGCTGAAAAGTACGACCCCAAATGCAATAAAAGGATTGATGAGCATATCAGCGCAATGTACGAGCGTAGCCGTCATCTCACGCCAGAGATGACGAAAACGGAGCGACTTATAATGTTAACGACGCAGATGCCACCATCGTACCAGGTCGCTTTAGTGGGTAAGTACAACCTCCCACTAAATGAATTCCGCGAGCAACTTATTATGTTGGATAAGCTCGAGCGACAACTGCGACAAAGCCAATGGGAAAATCGCAGGGACAAGCAGTTCGGAAATGCGGAGTACCAGGGAAATGACAAGTTCCGTTGTAAGGAGCGCGACGAACGTGAACGAGAAGTGAACTTGATCCGTAAGTCCAAGGGCTACAAGTCCGACGACGAGTTCGGGTACCGACACAGAAATCAAGATGACAAGAAAGGGGCTTGGTATCACAGAAAATCGCGGCAGTACCGTCGGAACGACCGCAGACACAGTTCCAGCGAACGACGACATCGTTCGAGTGAGGGGCGTCGATCCATATCGAGTTCTAGGGGTCCGGAAAGTGACGTGGACATTAAGAGGAACTTTCCAACATTGCTTTGTAAAACATAAGGCCAGTCGTTATCTGTAACCCACAGGCGACATGAGCAGTGAACAGTTTGATCCCACGGTTATTGAATGCGTGGACAGCAGTCTTGCTGTCGTGTTGACGAGCCGGGTCTCCTACCTACCTGACAGTTTCAATTGAGCAGCATAGCGATTCGCGGTCAAGAATCGTTCGCTAGTGAAACATGCTCAGGTGGAAAGTGGTGGAAAAATAATCGATCTGAATGATTTTACTTATCTTTGTCAACGTCAGGCATTACTTTGTGAATTAATTAGCTGCTATTACAGCTTAGATGACCGGTGTGTGTGTTGGTGTGTGTGTGTGTGTGTGCTGCAAGTATTTTCAGTGCGCGAAAGTAATTCTTTTGACACATGGAAAGAAGAGGTAACGGGAATAACGTGTGTTCGGTAAGTGTTGTGACGGTTTTGTTAAAACTGCTGTGCATAATAAAGTTCTCTAATTGTTCTTTACGTAACGAAGCCCCATCTGTCAATAAAGTGCTTGCTGTT
>PNEQ01041664.1:0-14122 GCA_003012365.1 Medauroidea extradentata
TTGATCGTTTCCTTCAAATACTGTTAAAACTTAAAAGTCTTAACTTTGAGGAAAATTACTGTAATAACTAATAATATGTTAGATTTAATGTTAAACATCTTTTTTGCATTGAATTTTTAATGACAAGTATTTTTAAGTCACACATTTGCACAAAAATGCTACTTACTACTATATTTTTCAATTTAAAATTAAAAAAAAATTATAAAGAGTAAAAAAACCACCAATTTTATTCTTTGTGAAGAAAGTACATGACTTTGCAACAATTTTGAACATCAGAAACTTTGGGTTCCATCTTGCCCACATTTTGAAAATCAAGATTTTCTGAAACATCCATTTTCCACATAAAAAAATCAATACTCAAATGCTTAATATATATATTTTTTTTTTTGTAATTTGTAGTACATTTTAAGAAATGGGGTATTTTTTTCTGAAATCCTTATAGTTTCCTTAACATTTGTGAATAATTTCAAAGACATCTTATTATTTATAGTGGAGAAACAAAATAAAATGTGAGTACATGTGACTTACATTGAGTCCCTCGTGAGAAATTGAAAATGCAGATATCATAAAATTTCAAAAAACTGTAAAATGTAAACTGTTAGAGATACAATTGAAATATTTCAAGGGGTTTCTGTTAACAATAAAGGGAATTAATAGAAAAAGTTTCATTAAAATCTAAAGTGGTGGGTGACATGACCTCGTTGAATTGGCCCCTTGAGGTCAAGATGCTCCTAGGTCAAAAAGAGCATGCTCTTTTAACTCCTCATCTCGAGGAAGAGTTGCGAGGGCAAGTAGGAGCAAATCGTCTGCTGGATTTTATGGCGAGCATATTGCTGTTAATTACACAGTTTATTTTTTTTTTTTGTATCTTTGAAAATGAAGAAAATTAGTATATTTTCCACGTAAACTTTGATGACGATGATAAGTTGCGGCAATTGAAAAGGTTTTTTATTCCAACTAATAAAAGTTTTATGTAATGGTATTGTCTGCATGTGGCTGTTAACCTCTAAAGACAGTTCTGAAAGTGTGGAAATATTTGCGAAATGTGTTAATTCAATAAATGATGAGTTACTATCAAGAATACTGACTTCTTTGAGGTTAATTTTCCAAGTCAATAAAAATCATTAAGTTACAAAATATTATCATCATGCCTCAGACTAGTTAAGTTTAGTGTATTTTTCCAACTTCTTCTATAATTTCGTTAGAAGACACTATCATTTATCGTGCATTATCTGGTGCAGCTGTATGAGCTTCATAATCTCGTGATTCATCATTATTCAAATATGTCTGCTAGTTCAGCCATTTTTACAATACAATCAAGTTAGGCGTTTTACTCGCTCCTCCGAGAGTTGTCAACTTGACCTAACATTACTACTTCTGAGAGAGGCCGGTAAAACAAACCTAATGTTGACATAGTGAGTCGCACGACTTTGATAATAACACCGATATTTCGAAGGTAGGCCCTACCTACAAAAAGGTAAGTTTTTTCGATAGTCTACTACATGAAACTTAAACTACTACTTTATGATATTATAGTGCAGAATCAAATTGAAGGCAACAAGAAAAATAATTGAATTAATGCTTTCATGTAGGCCTATTTTATATACATGTATTTTTTTCGTTGAAAGATGTTTATTTACACTGTCGTATGCTCTAGCAACTTCAGTATGTTGTAACCAAATAAGCTAATATTATTTAAACTTTTTAGGTGTCAAGTTGAATTTAGATAAGTTATCCATACAAGTTTTTTTATAATTCCATTAAATGTTACAATTTTGAACATACCTAGGGAAATATACAGTAAAATATGTAAAATTTTGAGTTGTTATATTAACTGAACTACTCAAGAGTATGCTATCCATTGCTGCAATATGAAATAATTTTCCATTAAACCCTAGTAAGACTTGTGCAGCCAGTATTGAAAACAAATATTCCTTACTTGTCTGAAATCTAAAAGTAACCAAAAGAAAATCACAACGCTCTTTGGATTCTATTGCAATGATACTATACCTTAACTGTTGACATGTTTTGATTGTCAGCTGGAAAACACATGGTGGTGGAAGGATACATAATGTTTTTGTTTACATTGCCCTACTTTTTTATGATCTGTCAAATAATGGAATTCTTATACGATATGGACAATATGTTTCACCATTTACTATACATATTCACAACCAGCCACAAGTCATTTGGTAGTCAAAAAACAGGACGTTTCAATAAAGTTGATAAAATTTTAATCAACTTTGTGCAGGAAAAACATGCAAATGACCAGCCAATATCAAGAGAGGTTTTGTTTTTCAAACCACGACGTGATTTTACAGCCAGCACAGGATGGTGCATGCAGATGATGAAATGTACAGGTTTCTCTTTGAGAAGACGTACGTCATTAGCACTAAGACTTCCGTCATTTTACTCTGAAAATCTAGTTAAATTTCAGAGGTACTATGTGATTTAGTTACGAAAAAAGTATTTGTATTTGCTAGGGCAAATGGGGAATGCCGACCAGACACCAGTTTATTTTGACATGCCTTCGAATATGACTGTAAACAAGAAAGATGACAAATCTGTGTTGATTAAAAGTACTGGAAATGAGAATGCCAGAATCACAGTGACGATGTCAGTGGCAGCTAATGGACAGAAGTTGCCACCATATGTTTTGCTTCATAGAAAAACAATTTTGAAAGAAAAACTACCACCAGGAACTGTTTACAGGTGCAGGAAAAAGGATGGATGACCGAGGAATAGGTGATTGATTTGCTCAAGAAAGAAGTCGAGACTATTAATACAAACTTGACAATTTCAGGGGGGATGATGTCTCAATTATAAGTCCTTGATGTTGTCAAGAAGTCTTGAAAGGAGAACTTGCGAAAGAAGTATGAGTGGATGCTTTCTGAAGAGCAACAGTTCACTCCAACTGGCAAGTTATAAAAAGGCCTTCTGTTGCTAGTCAAATGGATTATTGCTGCTTGGAATTCAATCAGCCCAGAGAGTATCTTCAAGGGGTTCAAGAAATGCTGTGTTTCAAGTGTGGTGGATGGAACTAAATACGACATCTTATGGCACGTTGACTTTGTTCAACAAGGTCCTAGTACCAGTCAAGATGACAGTGACTGATGTGAATGAAGCTGAAGATGAAAGTGATAGTGATGAAGATTGGGATGAAAAAAATTGTTTACGAGAAAAATTTATAATTTGAGCAAAGAAACAGAGGCAATATTTCTGACAAGTAACTTGGTATGCAGTGTGTAAAATTGTGATCAATGCACAGTTTTAGGCATGGTACTTATTCCACTCCAATGTATATTATTAGCCTTGTTATTTCTCTGATGACTATTTTCATGTCTGCGTACATTGCTAAAGTTTTGTGAACTAAACAGTATTAACTTACATTTTGGTGGCAATTCTAATAATGAAATTTGCTAAAAACCATTTTTCCTGTTTGTAAGCCTGCAAATATTGTGGTCGGCCTGTAATCAAGGTCGACCTCTTTTCGGGCAAATGCGGTACTTGCTCTAATTTCTGTAACCCAGAAATATGCTGAAAGACGTCACTAACCCTGAACATAGTACTATACTTTAAATAAGACGTTAAAGAAGTAACACTTCTCACAACTCACCATCACCATTATCGTTCAATATTATGGGCACCACATACCTTCAGCAGTTTTGCATGCTAGAGCCCAGTTGCGATGGAGATATAAGCATGACCTCGACGTGTTCATCAAATGATTCATCACCACAACTAGCCAAGCACTTAACTAGCACGTAAGATTCCTGCCACTCCATTTTTACTACGGGATTTTATGCAGTGATTGTATAATTTTATTAGAGGAAGTCTGTACCAAAGTTCAGTACACGTATTTATCTGAGTTTCATATGCATCCAGTTGGTACATTTTTAAGTACAGCAGTCTGAAAAGGCAGTTTTCAGTTCTGTTGGAGGCCTTCAAAACTTTTCTTTTAATGAGCATGGTGTCTTAACAATGACATTCATACTCATTTGAAGTAGGTTTTTTTATACGTAAGCACAATGTGAATAAATTCATAAATTATTCCACGCACATTAAAGAACATTCTGTGCGGCACCCTTAAAGCCAGTTAAGGATTAGGTTACAGAAGTGCTCAATCCCAAACAACATAACTTACAGAATGACTACAGACAAAATATATTAAAGCATCAGTTAAAATTGACGGAAACATGGGCGGGTCACAACAAACATTTAGATTGTGTAAAAATTATGTTACAAAAGTGTAAAATTAGGAAGCCAAACAGCATATCAAGATTGGCAAAGTACTTGATTGAGAGCTCCAGTACAGATACAGGGCAGACCACCAGACAGTCACCCACACTTTGTCCTTGCTGTGGGTGTCTGCCTTGTGAGCCGTCAGGAGCGCAGCCCGATGGAGTGTAGCTTCTCAGTCTCTGCTTTGAGAGACATCAGCTCGTCCTGCAGCCTGTCAGTTATGGCCTTGCGCGCCTCGCGCCCAGTCGCTTTGGCAGCTCTCAGCTTCGCCACGAGGTCAGCCAGGTCAATGGGGCGGCCGTAGTTTAGTGTTACGCGGTTGCGGACATGGAGGACGTATGGTGGTTCGTTGGGGAGAATGTTATCCATTCCCACGTGCCACATTGGCACCACGAGAGGAATGATTGGGGACTCGTAGATGAGTCGTCCCACACCCCACTTGAACCGCAGGAATTCCTTGGTCATGTTCACACGACCTTCTGGGAATATGTGTACCCAGTCGCCGACCTGCAGCTTGGCTAGACAGAAGTCCATTGCCTTCTACGAAACAAATGCATTAAATAAATAAAGACACTTCTTAGATCAAACACACAAATTTTGTAGATGTAAGTACTATACTATCTGTGTTCATAACATTGCAACAGCTATTTATAAATTTAAAAATCACATTGAATCATTTTGGCAGAACATTACAACACACTGTCCAGTGCAAACATTATAGGTAACCATAACATTTCATTACTAAAATATTCTACTAAGATTCTAAAGTCACTTGGTATCGGCCGTCCACAGACTTTCCAAAGTCATGCTGATCAGCGAATGTGAACATTTAAATTATTTAAAATAGATAGAAAATGATCACACAGTACTAGCTGTCTGCCACAAACTATATTTTGGTTTATATCGTACACAGTGGAACCTCGATACATCGATCCCGCATATATCATTTTTCCGTGTTGATTGTTCATTTACTTTGGTCCCATCGATAAGCACATATAAACAATGTTAAATAATCCTGTTTACGTCGTTCTCGGTATGTTCGTTTTTCCGTATCGATCGCTAGAAATAATGGAATGCACCCGTAATTTTTCCGCGTATCGATTGTTTGAACAATTCAAAATGGCATCTAGCAAACATCTGCCGCTAAAATTGATCGTTGCGCTTTGACCATCTTACAGTACAGACTTTTGCAGAGGTTGGCAATCCTACGAATGCATCACATCATCTTTGCTGGTCGTTGTTGTTTACTTGTATATCTTACCATCTTTGGCCTACTTATTTTCCGTTTTAAACTTACCGTTTTGTGTGGTTCAATGATAATTTTGTATAAGTTATTTTAACAGCGATTATAAACTTCACGTTTTTATTGCGAGCCTAGTAATGGCTCGACCGAAAGAAGTAAGAACACTCGACGAGAGGTTGAAGATCGTTGAAGAAGTGGAGCGAAATCCCGGCGAGAAAAAGAGAGGACATCCCCAAACGCCTTGGAATTCCACCTTCCACTCTAAATTCAATATTTTCCAAACGTGGAGAAATACATTCACAGGTCAGTAAATACGGCCTATCAAGAAAGCGACGAAAAACAGGCCAAGAATCCAATTTTCACGAAGTTGAAGACGCCCTGTTCAAACGGTATCAGCAAGCAAGAGCTTGAAATATTCCCATTGATGGAACAATTATTAAGGAGAAGACGATGCAAATCACGCTGTGGTTAGGTGTACAGAATTTCTCGGTGCCGAATGGATGGTCTTCGAGGTTCAAGGAGCGTCATGGCTTAGTGTTCAAGAAAGTGTGCGGAGAAAGTGCTTCTGTGAATGAACAAGTCACAAATCGTTGCTATGAAGAACTTCCAAAAATTCTTGAAGTTTACGAACCTCGAGATATTTACAACGCCGATGAAACAGTTCTTTTCTACAATTGTTTGGCAGAGAGAACCCTTGCAGTGAAAGGAGAAGACTATCATGGGGGGAAACATTCCAAAGACAGACTGTGTTGTTGTGTGCAAACAGTGACGGATCTGAATAGTTGCAGCCAGTCGTAATAGGCAAATCAAAAAATCCAAGCCGTTCTAAAAATGTGAAAATGCTTCCAGTTAAGTATGAATCAAAACAAAAGTGCCTGGATGACTGCTGACATTTTCACGTCATTTTTGAGGGTATTAGCTTTCAAAATGTGATATCGTTGTAGAAAGATTCTACTCTTTCTTGACAATTGCGTTGCACATCCACAAGATGTTAGTTTTTTGAGAAATGTCAGAGTAGTATTCTATCCCCCTAACTGCACTAGCGTTTGCCAACACCATTGGACCTGGGTGTGAAAGTGTTTTAAACACCATTACAGGCAGATGCTTGTTCGGAAAGTTGTGTGCCTGCTGGAGATGGCAACCTAAGGCAGCACTGTAGGGCTTAAGGTGAATGTGTTTCAAGCTGTTCATTACATTGCTGCATCTTGGAAGAAGGTGACCTCTACAACAGTTGCAAACTGTTTTGCAAAGTGTGGTGTCTCAAGTGACTCTCTGGCATCAAGTCCTGTTCAGGAAGAAGGTGACGAAGACGTTGACTGTAAGTTCGAAAAGCTGGACACTCAAAATGTTGGCTTCGACACTTATGTAAGTGTTGACCAGGATGTTGCCACATGTGGACCCATACAAACCATAGATGCCTTGTGTGACAGCCCACAAGCTCTGCAGGACAGCAGCAGCAAGGAATCTGACACCGAAGCAACACAGACCGAGGTCCCATCATTTTCGTAAGCTCATGCTGCTTTCAAAACTCTGAAGGCATTTTGTTATTCTTGCAAAATGAGCGACACCGATCAGGACACTATGCAGCGAACGGAAGCAATGGTGCTGCACTTGAGAAAAACTGCCAACACCAAATCCACAATCAAGGATTTTTTCAAAAAGAAATAAATTACTTATTTAATCACTGTTGTGTAAATTGCAAAACAGAAAATTTCTATACCTCTATTTGAAAAAATATTTTTTAGAGATTGATCTATTTGAAATACAATTGATAATTATTATTTGATTACAGTATTAATTTGTTTTTGTTTTGCTATTGGGACTGTGTCCTCTGTTTAGTAAAAAAATGTTTTTCTTTAAAGTTAATATTGATCTTGATCTACTTTTGATACAGTTAAAGTGACCATAAAAGAGCAAAAGGAATTCTACTTTTGAGGTATGTACAGTACACATTAATGTATTATGAGATTTGAAAGTTAATATTGCCTAGATACTGTAATTTGAAATTTGATCGTGGCTTAGATGGGTTTGTTGAGAAAGTTGTACCTATGCAGTTTTCTTATATGTATCTTGAAATTTGAGTAGCTTTATTCAGTGTATTTGAAAATTTGTGACATGCTTAATATAAAGCATAACAAATTTATAAAATAATTATAAAATTGCTTAACCAAGTTGTTTTTGTTATTTTTTATCATTATCAGTTTGGTAAACATATGTTGCGATTGTGCATAAATTTTCTGAAGTCTAGAAACAAATCCCACATCTATTGTTTTCCTGCATGCATTGTTTTTTCTGTTGGTCCACTGAAAAACGATGGATTGAGGTTTCACTGTATAGTTTTTACAAACTGCTAACCCTTGAATTTTTATTGATCACATGAAAAATCTGAGGATAATTTTCTAAAACTCTTCTGACACTGTGCAAATTTAGCTCTAATTAATGTAATGTTAATAATTTAAAGTTGTTGGTTCATTTTGTGTTTAGTAATATTCATCACCTTATTCAAAGACTTCACGACATTAATACGTAATTTGTAATATATGTATGTCAGCTGATAGAAAGTAAATGTAATGTTTATACACTTTACTATCCACATATTCTTTATTATTGTAGGTCCCTCAAGAGAGCATGAGAATAAATTAATACATTCGTACTTAATATTTATAGATGTACGTAAACAATTTGAACTTTTATGGTTGATTTGCATCTACGCTGAGGAAAGTACACTTATTGATTATGTTGGCAATTTTCTTTTAGCTCGCAACATTAATTTTTATGTTAAAAATAAGCAATTAACAAAACGTCACGTTACAATAATATAAGAATATGTTGCCGACGTTATTTATATTTGACTGTGCTTATTTGTTACATTTTGTGCTGAGTACTCTAATGAAAGTGCGAAAATCTGTTCGACATCTCGATAAAACATTGTTATTACAAAAACATTGAGATTATGTAGTGAAAAATCAAAGTGGTGTGACACGTCAACCTACTCTGTGTTGCTGACCCTTATTACAAAAACATTGAGATTATGTAATGAAAAATCAAAGTGGTGTGACACGTCAACCTACTCTGTGTTGCTGACCCGACGGATAGATGGTACTGTCCCTGTTCAGGGCAGCCGGGGATGTAGTTCTACTCTATCTTGGGACAGGCACAGTTTTGCTGGTCAAACTACAAATGAACTACTACATACTCCCTTTTAAGCAGTCAGTTTTGGTGGATCATTTGCATGGGGAGACGATTGGCACAAGCAACAAACTGCATTCTTAATCACTCAAGTTCTTTGTAGTTAACAGTGGCATTGGATACACTTGCTGTTATAATATATAAAAGGAAAACTTCGTACTTTCCAAACTATTTATTTTGAAAGGTAAATTTAGGAGTGTTTACAATTTACTTTCCATAAACCAAAATAATAAAAGTTTCAGACGTGTTCACCCGTGAATATAGCAGCAGTCACGTCATATGGTTGATTGGAAAGAAGCGACTAAATTATGTATTAAAACTAACCCATGTGATAAGTAAAAATGCAAGAAAACAGATACAGCTTATAATGAAGCCCTCGTCCTACATCATCATGTCCTCTGTCTCCCTCGCCAGGGCTTCTTGCAACCTCTCACCCCAGACATTTCAGCCCGACTTAACCCTACACTCAGTCGGCAATCTCTCTAGCACCTCAAACAAGCTGACTGGTTCCGACTCATAGCCCATAGACAAGCACGCCACGTTACGTACTACTTTCAGCGGACTAACACATTGGGATCCAAGTCGCTTGGAAATTTGTACTAAAACAGTTTTGGATGTTGCAAGTCAACACAATATAGTTATCCATAACTGTCATAAGCATTTTTATATATCAAAGGAAACAGACAAAACACAATGATTAGTTAATTGGAGACACATTCCTCATCCCTACGTACAAATAGTTCTGCAGCGTTAATACCCTGTAGTGCTCGGTTGCACACGGAACTACCAGTCACAATGAGCTTGCTGACCAGGCTGCATGCCTGTATGCCCCTCTATGTGCCTCCTCGAGCCTGAACTTTGACCTGTCAGATGAATCACATCCAAGAGGAGGCTAACTCATCGCCTAAGTGAAATTTCAAAAATCAAACAAAACAAAATACAAGAAAAAATTATTTAGAAAAATTCTTAATAATTTAAGTCTCTTTAAAAATGGGTCCAAACACGATCTAAAACAAATAAAATTGAATTGTAAAATAACTACTTCCAAACTTACATTAACAGTTAAATAAAGTTATATTAAAATAAGTTAACTTTAATTTCTTAACTAGTATACCCAACTAATATGTTGGATACAGCAGTATAAATTCCTACATTTGAATAATTTGGAATAATTAATTATTTACAAAAAAAAATCTTAATTAAGTAATAAAAGAAAAAATTAAATTACTATTATATACACCAAACCAATAGACTGCTTGCAGTGAACGTCACAGTGGTTGTTACATGCCTGGCAACTACAAACTGTGCTTTTATATTGAGCAGTCTCCCTGGTCTTCTACAGAGTTTGAGGTTATTTATTATTGGTCTTGTGCCCTTGTTCTGGGTAAGGATCCGTTTTCTTGGTTATGGCATCATATGCCTTATATTGTGTTTGGATTGGTGGTCGGCTTCAGCCATTTTTCTGAGAGGTTTCGCCCCGGTTGACGGTGCTAACAGCCTTCGCTTGCCCGTCGGACCTGCCACTCCACTGGCCATGGAGAGGAGGCCTGGGGGGTGTGGTTCTGCCAGCTGGTGGCAGTGGTGCTGGAGATAGGAGGCGGGCGGAGGGAGCGAGCTGCGGTGTGGTGGCGCATGCCAGGGAGACGGCACTCTCAGGTTGAACTTCGAGCCAGCATATTCTATCGCTCCGAGTGGAGCATAAGAGTGTTGTTGCAAGCGGACGTCTTCGTCAAGGGTTTGTCAGAGTGTTTGGCAACATAGACCTTCATATGACCAGTTGGTTGACTGGCTCAGCTGAGTATCGGATGGATGTGTTCCCCTCGCTGCATGGTAAGTGGGCGGTCGTGTGTTCGGGCCCATTGAATTCTTGGGTAGCAAGCCCTGTCGCCGCGGACTATAATTTTCTGTCTTCGCCAAATTGCATTTTGGAGAAACCACAGTAAAGAGTATTCCTGGATATTCGTTGACCTGTGTAAGAGCGCTCAAGATAACTCGCTTGAAGGTATTTTGGACGCTCCGAGGCGTGAGGTGGATTTCAGTGGGCGCTATTAGCGACAGGATTCCGCTATCGTTCCCTATGTCTGTAAGAGTATCTGACGAGAGGTGTAATTGCGTCACAAATGTTTGTTGGGAGTGGGTCATTTAAGAGTTAAAAGGGAAAAACTGTGATTCGAATTGCAATGCACTATCTTAAAAGAGTAGATTATTTGTAGACACCATAATGAACTGTAAATGAGATGTGCTAGTTACCAGAATTTTTCTTATGTTACAGCCTTCGTGAACTTGTATAAGAATTGTATTGTGAAGTTTATGTTCAGTGAAATTGAAGTGGTAGTACACACTTTTTTAATCTAGAAATGTGTTTCCTATCTTTGCTCGAGAATGTTTGTTAGTCGACTTGGTAGAGTCTTGTTACGCTTTTGGAATTTGATCAGTGTGCATCTAGTAAGGCTTTTGGGGAGCTGGCCTTTGGGAGTTGTTGTTGCCATAACGGCACAATATTTTCTAAATAAAGTACAGATTATCTTTGTTATAAACGTTGTGTATTATGTACAAAGCCTAAAGAATTTTGTAACTAACTACAATTTTCTATAGAGCTACATAAAAAGTTACAGAAATGGCCTGGAATTAGTTTTTTTTTCTTTTAATTTCTTTTTTATAAAAAAAAATTGGACACCTAATTTATAAGTGACATTTGTAGTTCTCCAGATAACAATAAGTTTAAGTATAACTAAAAATACAACTTCCTTCAAGTACCTTTACGTAACATAAAGAGTGTGTTAACATTAGTCAAAAGACTCAAAATCAGAAATATTTCTGTATTGCTCTTGAGTTACGATGCGTTAACCATATCCGATAGTTGTGCTATATTAAAATAGTAGCCTATACAAGTAAGCATTCACGATTCTGATAATCCTATATTCATTAAAGTTACCACTAACATGATATTATTCATAATATTTCAAATAATTGCCAGTAACATCATTGTATACAACAATGCCAATAAAGGTCAGATAGTATGCCGCATGGTATGTATAATACACTTGACTTAGAAATACATAATTACTGAACTGATTTTGGAGTTTACTACTCTGACAAATTCTAAATCAACTAGGAAAGCGTTAAGCATCGAGTTCAAATCTGAAAACATTAATATTATTGTTGATTATCGACAAACCACAAATTTATATAAAAATCAGTTAATTGAAAAAATTTTAATGGTGCTATCTTTCAAAATTGTTTACATTTACGGTTGTAGTACTCATTATGTATTGCTTTGATTATATAGATTGAGGTAAGATATTTGTTTACAAAATTTAAATAAATACATTTCTTGAATATGAAAAAAAAAAAAAAACTCTTCGAATGTAGTTATTTAAAAAAGGGAGAAAATAAACAGGCTGTGTTTCAAAATAAATGTTTGTGAAGTACCCAAGTTATTGCTACAAATATTTAAATTATGAATGCTGCTATTTTTTGAAACTGTGGGAACATTTAATGATAAATCATTCAAAATAAAAGACTCTTACTAGAAATTTTCGTTTAAATGGAATTCATGCTTCTGAGATATCCTTTATAAATCTTAAATTTCAATTAGAGCAAACTTTTAAATTGGTAGACATAAAATGTGACGTAAAATAATGAAATGATAAATAAAATTACTACATACACACAAATATAGGAGAGAATCATATAAATGTTTCTAGTTAAGTTTTACTTTAATTAGATAAATGGATCTTGAAATGTAAAATATTCTAAAACTACTATTATCCCTGTTATTTAAAGTAGCAGACATAAAAAAAAAAAAAAAAACAGCTTTTTTCATAATCTAACAAAACACAAATTTTGGTCAACATCAGAACGGCTTCTACGATTTTGGAACAATAAACTCAAAACATTGTATGCAAAATTAACTAGAGCTGGTGTAAAGTGTGTAAGCATATCCCCTACCTTATCTAAATTTGTGTAAAATATTATTTTTAAATTTAAATCTTTAAATACAGGCTGCATGCCTTATGCCAGGGATCGGCAACGTGCCGATCGCGATCGACAGGTAGATCACAACAATATATTTAGTAGATCGTGAGCGTTTTTGAAAATCTATGAATTTTTCGACCCATTACGAAACATCGCAAGGCTCAAAAGAAATATCATACTAGAATAGGCCAAACCTCAGTTAGTTAACAGTTGAAAAACACATTGTTCACGAAAGATACAAATCAGACCATAAAACGTAATGAGTATAAAGTAGTTGCTGTCCGTATAGTTATTTTACGTAACAATCTTTGTTAAGTTCCTCCAAACAATAAACAAACACGGAACTCAGTTCAGGAGCGCTGCGCAGCCATCTTGATCCTCAGCAATGTTAACCAAGTCACAGACGTGGGGCTACATTAAATCGTTTGCTATGCACGCTAACATTAAGAAATTATGCTAGTAAAAAATCTATTTAGTGCGAAGTTTACAAATTGTATCTAGGAAGTAATAAAATTACTTGCATAACAAGATTATTTTTACATGCAATGTGCTTAGAAAATTTTTGCGAGTGAAAATATATAGGCCAACCTGCAATCATTAAAACGAAGAACGGAATAACATGTATTATTCACGAGATGTATTTGTTTGTAAAATTGTATTGGACCAATACAATTGCCAAAATGTGTGTAATTACACAAAATGTGTGTAATTCTGGCAGGTGTATGTAATTTTTGTGTGATGCCTTTGTGTAATTTTTGTGTATTTTAGAAGTCTCCCCCAGTAGAAGAATATTTGTGTTAGTCTGTTTATCTCTCGCAACACTGTCATGTTGATATAACCTCAAACTTAAGCTTTCAGCTGTCCACACCGGCGCATATATATTGTTTTCTGACATTTATATGACATTTCTTGGCCTTGCAGCAACGTTTGTTATTATGTTTTAAGTCCTTTTTCGTAATTATATAAAGACATTGTGATAAAATAATCACTTGTGATGAGTGCTCCAAAGAAACAGAAGACTTACAATTTTCATGCGGAATGGGAGCATGACTTTTTCGTCACTGAAACAAATGGAAAATGCATTTGCTTATTGTGCAAAGCAAATATTGCCTTTGTAAAAAAGAGCAATGTTCAAAGACATTTTGAGACAGTACATGCAAACGTAAATAAAGAGTTTCTCCCAAACTCAGAACTGAGGCGAGAGAAAATTTAAAAAATGAAAAATATGTTGTCTTTACAACAACACATTTTTACAAAAGTGACAGATAAGAGCACAGCAGCTACAAGTGCTTCTTATCGCATTTCCAACGTGTTAGTAAAACATAAGAAGCCATTTGAAGATGGGGAATTTGTTAAAGAAGCATTTCTTGAAGCAGGCGATGATCTGTTTGAAAATTTCAAAAACAAAACTGAAATAATGGCTGCTATTCAGTCCCTGCAACTTTCAGCAAGAACTGTCACAAGAAGAGT
>PNEQ01041666.1:7621-26691 GCA_003012365.1 Medauroidea extradentata
TTTTGATAAGATAAAATTTAAAATACTTATAAACACATTCTAATACTATTAGCCTAAGAGGAATTTAGTCGTAAATGTATAAACATCATAGAAAATAGAGATGTAAGAATGCAAATTTTGCTAGTGTTTCCAGTTCACGCCGTTGATAAAACGTCTCCCGCTCCAACAATGCTAAAAGGCTGTACTTTCCCATATTGTCCTTGTAAAATATTTGATGAAAGTCTTGGGTATGTGCGATTTTTATTCATGACTCTTAGCATCGTCATTTACTAAAGACTGATATAGTGGCGACACTGTTTTACCTGTGATGTAACAGTAGCTGGTAAACGTGTAGATTCATGCTGCATTCACAATATCTTACATTCATTGGCTTGGATATTTTATCATTATTTGCGGTACGGCATCACATAGGCGACTTCTGACAGGTGACTCCGCACTGGTGTCGACCGGTGACTTATCACGGGTGAGCCTTCCCTGGTGAGTGCCAAAAGAGACATGGGAGTAAATTAAGATAAGAGCATAAGTTTTTATCTTTTGTACATTTTTGTATCGGTATAAAGAAATGTAAACAGAAAGTTACTATTCCTGTACATGTAATAGACACGGATTAAGAAATAGCGAGCCAATCTCAACATACTTAGCTAATAGTACTTGAGTATATGTACCGTTGAGCTCGTTTATCGGTAAACGTATAGCCTCCAAACGGTGCGTTCATTTAACGATATACTTCCGTTTTCGACTCTGTGGCAAAGTATTTACAATCATGCGTAATGTGTTGCAACATGAAAAAAACATGTGCAGGACGAAATTACTGAGAGTGTGGCTTCCTGTGTGAAGTCTGTCATCGACGGTTTACTCGGGGTGATAATTTGAAGAGACATTCTAGGATTTGTGGTTTTGGCTCTACACATCCTAATCTAAAACTAGAACCTCAGCCACCAACTAAGCAGCAATCACAACTATTTTCTATGAAGGCATCGCACATAACCCTACAGGCACCGCACATAAAACTGCAAGTACCGCACATAAAACTGCAGGTACCACACATAAAACTGCAGGTACCGCACATATCATCGCAAGTACCGCACATAAAACTGCAGGTACCACACATATAATCGCAGGTACTGCACATAGAACTACAGGAACCGCAAATATCATCGCAGGTGCCGCACATAGAACTGCAGGAACCGCACATATCATCGCAGGTACCGCAAGTATTATAGCAGGTACCTCACATATCATCGCAGGTACCGCACATATTATCACAGGTTCCGCACACAGCTATGTCCCTCCGCAATCATCTCAGCACCCATTTACTTGTGTTGATAATGGCTCCTCGCACTTCTGCATGCCCCGCACGCACAATGTTTGCTCCGCATACGACTATGCATGCTCCGCAACCGATTATGCATGCTCCACACATTTATCTGCATGCTCCGCACATGACAACGTAGGCACCGCATGTTCTACAGGTTTGTGGTGGTAATCTACATATCAAATAGCAAGAATATCGTTTCCCGTAGGTAATATTGCTGAGGGTGAAATTGCCTCTCACAAATCGAGGCTTCCTAATAATGTAGGGGTATTCTGTGTGGCCCTTTCTACTAGTAAATTTTTAGCATGTTTCATGTGGGTTAAAAAAAATTAGGCATTTGTTACGCTGTGGGTACGTTTAATATATTATAAATAAGGGAAAATATTAATTTTACTAAAGAGTGGGATGTACGGTATTGGAAAAAATTAGACTGTATTATATTAATGTATTTCATTGGGATTGTAAATGAGATAAGATATTACGACTGGGTACTTAGAGTAAAACTGAAATACAAGAATTGATGTTCAACACAAGTGCATATTTACTACTAAGACAAGTAAAAAATCTAAATGGTACAATAACGGGAGTGGTCGCTCTTATATTGAAGTCTAAAGCTGAGGTCTCCAAAAGTTGACGTCTAAAAGTGTAGCCTAAATAAGTGAGGTCACTACATGGATGCCCCCTCAAAGCACTATCTAGGACGATGAGTATTTTTGCAATATGCTGGGTTTCAATAATCGGATATGAAGTAGTACGGGGTAAGTGTGAGTGTGAGTGTGCTGGTGTGTGTGTGTGTGTGCGTGTGGTGTGTACACCGATGTATGTAGAGTATCACAGTTGTGTGTTTGCGTGGTAAAGTGTATTATGTGTGGGTGTGAGTATGTGGATATAAGGTATGTGTGTGGATGATGTGGTGTGGGGGTGTGGTGTGTGGATGTGTGCGGGTTATGCACTTATGTGTGTGGAGCATTACAGTTTTCAGAGTGTTTGCTTAATAGGTTGTATGATGTATGGGTTCGGATATACGGGTGTGTGTAATTTGTGTGGGGGGGGGTATAGTGTGGAGGATGTGTGATATGATGGTGTGTTGTCAGGGGTGTGCTGTGTGTGGGTATGTGGAGTGTGTGTATGTGGTGTGTGTGGTGTGTAGGATGTGTGGTTATGTAGAGTGTGTGTGGCGGGGTTGGTGTGTAGGGTGAGTGGTTATGTGGAGAAAGTGTGCGTGTGAGGGGAGTGGTTTGTGGGTGTGTGTGCATGCAAGAGGCTCTGTATATATGATCCAGTCTATGGAACGGGAGTATGGGATTTGTTATATTGTGAAGTCATGTAGCATTTCAACATGCTTTACGTATGTTAATACTTATATATACTTTCATGTTACTAGGAGCTTTTAGTCAATATGCTTACTGCTCGCTTATGCTACATGAAATGGAGCGAGATGAAAGTTTCCACTTGAAATTATGCAACAGTCAATCTACTACAGACTGTAACAGAAGCATATATAATGTGACATTTATTTACAGTGGTATAGTGGCCATGACCGATTTCCGGGCATGTAGAGTTACGTGTTGGTTGGAGAAGGATGGAGGTTTTCTTAGGCTACCTGTTTCGCAAATATATACTAAGAGTTTAATCGCGAGTGCTTCGTTGCCTTTCGGTGTTAGACTCCCTGGGGCGTATGTTAGCTTTGGTTGGCTCATTATGTTAGTTGGCTACATTATGTGCAAGGTATTTGCAAAAATTTGAATTTAGACATGTGTTGTTTATTTTATGTATGATACTTGATTGCGATTGAAAGAGATGTTTAGGTACATGTAAAGGTTCGTCTGAGTAGTTGGAAAAATATATTTTATTTTGCCACTATGTATTCGTTTGGGTTGTGGAGGAGTTTTTTTAATATATATTACATGCGAAAATTTATTTCGATATTTGTAAGGGGGAAGAGTACGAGAGGGGATATTTCGTATTTGTGGAAGTCATATATATGTGTGTGATTGTTTTGAATTCAACTGTAGGTAAGTTGTGATACATAGCATTTTGCTCTCTGACAGGGATTTGAGCCGTCATACATTAGAGTAGAATCCAAATAGCCTCGACCACAGTGCTATACCTTCTTCTTACTTGAATATGACATGTGATATCATATTGTTTTCCTTTGTGCAGCTTTATATGTTTCATATGCTACTATTATTTTTTCTATTAAAAGGTAAATATAAACTTTTAAAAAATATTTTTAAATACTGTTTATTTAGATAAATACTACAAATACATTTTTTTATTTATTATTAACAAAAAAAATTCCCCTTCGATACTTAAAACTCTCGTTTTTACATATACTGTGGGTTATCATTGCACAAATGTTACACAAACCATGGGTTGTTATAAAACCAAAGTCTCGTGGCTTCAGAGTTACACTGGAACACAACAGACATTTCTCACAGTTGTTAACTGTGTTAGGGTACATTTCTGAACTTAGGACAGCCAAACTGATTGTGTGCGTTGATAATCCTAACACTGCTCGAGCACACCCTATGTAATACAAGTTTTGACCATTTCCGATGACGAACATTGGGACATCTTAAATTACGATACTACCCAAAACGTCGGATATCTTGCAGTAATGGATATCACTGGAATCCCACCTTAGTCCATGTTTTTGGTACATCTGTAGACGGTAACAACTGTTGTGTGATGTGACTTAGATTCCCAGGGGCAGGGTGGCTCGAAGACATTGGCTGACAGGTCACCGTCACTGTCCGATAGCGACACTTGTTTGATGGTTAAAGTGACTTGTGATTAGATTCCTCGAATTATGCAATACATATCACTGTCAGAAACTTATTCGAGGCTAATAAACGAAACGGCGAAGTCCTCCTTACACGCCTCTTTCTGACAGGGAATTGACACTTGAGGTTTGTGGGCTGTGGTGTCTTGTAACAACTCTCGCGATGTGGTGTGTCCGGATTAGAACAATCCCTGAAGCGCTCTACACAAGACAGGCAGTCGCAGGTATTCTCGTCTAAATGCAGGTATGCAGGTAACGTTCTAACATAGAATTGTATTTCGTGTCGTGCATAGGCTTGTTAATCAAATAATGGTCGGTCGAAACAATGTGGCAATTTCGCTAGTGGTTTGCTGAAGACTGATCATGCAAAGTTTATTACATGCTGATATATGAAAAGTGTTAAGGGACTTATGATAGAGGGTAGGGTATGCGGGGTGGGGCACATACATAGAGTTACACTATACTGCGACACCATTCTGGCATCATACCTCAGGAATGTGCTGTCTCGTGGCAGCGGGAGGGAGGGGAGAGCCCAAAGGTTAGTATCGCACCATACTTTGAAACATGTATGTGCGGAATCAGCGAGGAGTGGAATAGGATGAAGAGGGGAGGGAGACGTGCTCGCTAGAAAGATGCTGAATGTTGCCTACAGAGTTTCGTCATGTTGCGACACCGATATTATGTCATGTCTCAGGATTGTGGCGTCTCGTGTGATGGGGGAGCGAGTGGGAAGTACAAGGGTATGTATTGCACCATACTGCGACACATGTATGTGCAGACTCGGCGAGGAGGGGAAGGTTGTACAGGCTGACATCTTGGTATGGAGGTGAGAAGTGTCACGTGATGGGCACGTGATTAGCATGTGTGCGGTGACTTGGGAAGAAGGGAAAATACTAAAGGCAGGTGACGATGAGGGGAGGGGGATATTTACTTAACTTATTTTCACTAAAACTTGTTTTACGTTATGAGGTATGATTGGGGTTTGGTAGGAATGCGAATTAGAAAATTTTTCAGAAGACTCGGAGGAAACCCTTTCAAGAAGGTTGCCTACATTTAAGTGAAACATCTGACAGCAGGTATTGTGGACAATATTAATGCCGGGAACAAGATGGCAGGCATAAATTTTATTGTTTTTAAATATTTGAATTTTTTGGAAATTTTTGGATATATTTAAATTGACATCGTCCAATATGGCGGCCGTGACGTCATCCTCGAATCCGAAAATCTTATTTCAGATCCCATTGGGCCAGAACATACAAAAATATTTTATTTATTTATTAGTGACCAAGTTCAGCCCAAGGCTGTTTTACAATTGGTACATTATTTGTATTCAACGACACATATATTAATAACAAAGATTTAACATGAAATACAACAATTATTATTGTCAGTTTGGGTCTATATACTAACGACTCCAATGTATCTAGTTAATAACAACAAAAGAAAGAGAAAAAAAAGAGAATTTAATTTACTGAAGATAAGTTTTACTTTTGCTGGTCCTGGAACAGAAAGGATTTGTACTTCACCCTGAACGAGTTAAGCGGGTTAAGCGAAATACTAATATCAGGTGCAAGACTGATAGCCCAGTCAACGAAAGAAAGAAAGGGGAAAAAATCGTGCAGTTGTGAAAATTTACATAGGTGTAAAGGAAAATATACTGAACAACATACTAAAAGTCCCTGCCGGTGGGAGTTGAGCGGGGGGTGGAGGGGCTGTTTAAATGTTCATTTTAGTGGTTTTCCTTAGCGCCCAAACTATGGGACGTAGCAAAAATTAATTCATATACAAAATTAAAGAGAATATAATTTCCCACAACAAACGTAGATGAAATATTCCTATAAAATCAATACTTAAGGAAATAACGGATGTTGAAAATTGCATAATTTTGAAACTTCTTGATAAGTTGGTTATATTTAAAAAGATTAGGCGATAATTTGATTTTTGTCATGTTTTGCACAAAATAGTATAAACAAGAGGATGTACATAACACTAAAACTCATGATCAGTATTATTGTGGAATTTAGAAACATGGTTATGGAATGAATATACATTAAAAATACGGTCTGAAAGTCATTCTATTTTCAGTATTAAAACATACATTTTCAAGTTGTAAAGAACTTTATATATATACATATATATTACAAATATATTACAGGGTTAATATTAATTAAAATAATACAATTTCAATTGCAATGGAAAACATGTATGCAACAAATTGTCAAAATAAAAACAGTATGTATATAACTTTTCGCATATTTTAAATGTTCTGTACTACTTGGAGGAATTCCCCCAATCTTTACCAACAAACCCAGGAGGTTCAGGAAGGGTAAACCAATAGGGTAAACCAATCAAGACAGCTCCTAGGTCAGCTAAGCAAAGAAAGGGGAAAACAGCACCAACGTGGACACAAGTTGTTGATCAGTGCTCCTTATTCAAGGTCAGAGAAAGGGCCGAGCCTCCTTTCCCCAACACTTCACGTTAAAGATCATTAATTTAAGATACCATACAAAAAATTAATTAAATTTTTAATTTTGGAGCATGAGAGCCTTTGTATATTAAACTTTATGAAACGAGTTAGGTCTAGTAAATAAAATTGTAATACTTCAGAAAAAAATGTTTTTTAATACCTTGATTAGTTGATTAGATAACAATAAATTCTTTGCACAATGAGTATTTTGTGTATGTAGATTAACCAATACGGTACATTAACAAATCAAGAAAAGCACGTATGGCTTAAGAATATCATAATAAATAAGTTAAACAAGGGGATCCCCAACAAGAAACAAATTACTTGACTTAAATTTTAGTGTTACATATTTTAACAAATTTTCAATTTTCGTTGTTCAATTAATTTTGCAGAGGTTGTGATCGAATATTAAATAAAGTCTCAAATATAATAATTAGTGCTGTGTGCACATCAAGTAGTTAGGACGAGAGAAGGAAAATAAATGTATTGGCTGGACTTTCCTGGCTGTCCTTTATGGGGACACTCTTGCCACCGCCGAAAGATGTTACTTCTCCGTCTCGCCCATGGCTACCGATGACGGTACAGCAAAAGGACGAGTAGAAATAATGTTACTTCTACATCGGAAGATGTAGACAAGCCAAATCCCTCAAATACTGGATAGGCTTCCTTTCCTTCTACATAGCAAAGTGTTGAAACCGCGTAGAGGGGCCGCTACATTAAATAAGCAAACAAAATAAAATTTAAAAGAACGGTCATAAAAACAAAGTAACACTAGGGCGCAAAAGGTAATAAATTGAAAGAATAAACTCACCCTAGGCGGAAAACTTGTCGGATTACGACATTACAAAATGATAAAAAGCACTAAGGCTTTAGTTGATGTTCACGCCATGATGTGTAAGAAACAACAAGGTCGAGACAAAGGAATGCCTAGTGGTTATAGGACGGCATAGAGTCGTAGCTACTTGATTTTACCAAAATAGTATTTCGACAGTATCGAACAATACTTCCTAACATAATATTTTAAAACACACATGTGTTTTAATAATCAAAATATGGTATTTTAATTCAAATTTTACTAATAAAAAAATTTGTTTGATTCGTTTGAAAACAAATATGATCAGATCATGATTAGAGTCGATCAGAAGTATTACACAAGAACTGTTCCATAATTGTACCACACTGCATTAACTGCACATAAATAATTACCTGAAATTTTCTTTATAAAATAATAAGCAGTTTATGATTATTACAATTTCACAGAATATTAAAGACATAAACAGTGCTGGGGTGGAGTAACTTTGCCAAAAAAAAATATATCTAGTTACCACTACGAATAGACGAACTAGACAAAACAAAATAAACAATCAAATGAGAATGTGCCAACAAATGGCACAATTCTGTTAATTAAAATTAATAAAGCTTTTTAATAATAATTTTTTTACTATTTTAAGTACTAATTACCACAATAAATGTTTACATGTATTATTTCTTGATAAATGGAAATTTCATTATGCACACATAACATATTACAAAGTTCAAGATACGTAAATGACATCTTCTGTGTAGACTTCATAAAGTTGAAACTCTTCTTCTACTTTTTCTGATTGTGTAATGTTGGTGCAGGTACCATGGCAGGTTCATCAAACAGATGTGCATTTAATGCCTGATTTCCGACATCCACATCGCACACCACACCCATTTGTACAGCGGCAAAATATGTTGTTTAGAACTGTGTCAGGAGCCACCGGGTCCAATGTTTTTATTAGAAATAGGGATTCATCTTCTCATCTGGCCCATCCCCACTGATCAGGAGGTAAGTAGTTATCCAGCCACTGTTGAATCTGCAAATACACTCTCAATTAGTGTTGCCTTGCTGAGCCTTTGGTGGGAGGAAGTGAAGAGAGATTTGCTTTGGCGTTGATGATTTGAGGAATGCTGAATACCGATGATCATTCATATTATGTTGTTTAGTACTGGCTGTGTATACAGCAAGGAACATCTTCTCACCAGCATGTGACACAGCATCAGGTGTAGATAAAGGGTTATAAAATATTTCAGCAATATCTCTTATCAGATTTTGTTGTCTTTTGTATAGTGTGACAATAGCTGCTTTACTTTTATAATAAATGGCTTAGGTCGTATCACAGCCACTGAAAGCGTGAAGGAGGATGGATTGAGAAAATGGTAGTTCTTGGAGAGAATTTGATGAACATAATTTTGCTTCTATTTTACCCCTGCTAGACTTAAAGAAATAAATGTTGCTATGTGGTGGTGCCAAAGCAGTCAGTAGCACTACCAAGTCCACGTCTTCCCCAATGATAACCACATTAGGGGAAGTGCTTGCTCTTTCTATCCCACATTTCACGATTGTAGTAACAGCATCACCTGTAGCGACCTTAGTTTCTATTCCTCTGACCATAATTTTCTGTGCGAGGTAATGAATAGGCCTTGTTTTATTCCTTTCATTTGCCAAAAAATGTTCCTGTTGAACGGTGACATTCGTGTTCTCATCAAACTTAATATCAACATAAGTTTTTGTGGTGCTTCTTCTCTTCTGCTCTTTTTGTACTGTTGACATCACCATATCCATCGAAAACTACAACACAGTGTTCACCATAATACTTGATCATGTAGGCTACATATTGATCACAAATTGAAGAAAACTCGCTCCCAACACTCCATTTTACTCGGTATAGGAGGAAGCCACTATCTACAACATTAGTACTCATTTTGATTCTTATTGTATTCATGTTAGGACTTATTATAGGAAGTGCATCACAGAGAGTTGACTTCTTTGTCTTCCTCAAACCACCTTCATTTAAGAAAGCCAATGGGAATAGAGATAACTCATAACATAACAGATCCATATTCTAGAAACTTTCGTAACAAAGCAGGAGTCAAATATAATACATTTTTCAGCAATTTTCAGTACACTACAAACTTCCTCAATTTGTGTGATATTCGATAGCAGAGACAAACTTGTCGTTAAAAAAAACTCCTGACAATAACATTCACAGAACTGATCAATTATTTGAAAAACCTGAAACTTGTGGCTTTGTTCCTTCATCGATCCATCGACGACTGTGCTGCCCAGTAATAATTTACAAATAAATAACATGTGCACATGGCTTACAAATCCTCACAAGACGCGTAGAAGAGTTATTTATGGACTAATTGTCAATAATAATGTATTAGAATGTCCCCATTAACATTTTCTATGTAAAAATATTGAAAATATATAAAAAAAACCGGCTTTGTAAACCACAAAATAATTTTCGTAATGAAGCAGATAATTATTGCGCCATAGAGCATAAAATTTCTTCAAAATAATATGTCAATAATATTTTCATCAGTGCTCGATTTAAATAACTTGATGATTTCACTATATGAAAAATAAATATGAATAATATTGCCATATTTTTTATAAATGGTTCAACTATAAAATTAAATGACTGATTTTTTTTTTCTAATGCAATCAATATAACAAGAAGTTTCAAATTTCTGCAATGTTCAACACCCTGTATTTCCTTACGTACTGATTTTATAGGAATATTTTACTTACGTTTTTTGTGGGAATTTATATTCTCTTTAATTTTGTATATGAATTAATTTTTGCTACTTAAGGAAAACCACTAAAATGAACATTTAAACTGTTCCCACACCCCCGCTCATCTCACACCAACGGGGACTTTTAGTATGTTGTTCAGTATACTTTCCCTTACACCTATGAAAATTTTCAAAACTACACGATTTTTTTCCCCTAATCAGAGTTTTTTGAACTAAATTGCCTGGACTATGAAAGACAGGAGCTAAAATATACTATTATATAATGGTTTTTAAATGAAGCTTGCCTGTGATTGACTTTTCAAGCTCAATATATAATACTAATATTGTTTTTCAATTGCTGGCTTCCAGTGTTGCTAGACACACTTGGGTATGCCGTTTCAAGGTGCGATGGAAAAACGGTTCAAGAAACACTGACTCAGTTGTAGCCGGAAAGCCAAGGAAGTCAACCTGGTATCGGCAGAAAAATCTGAGAACTTTTATTTCGTTCTGTAAAGTTCTATATGGATGTCCTACATTTCCTACAATCACGTATAAAACCAAACATTTCCATGTGATGTGGTAGCACAGATTCTGATGGTATTTTTTTTCGAGGTTATTAATTTTTTTGACCTAATTTTGACAGCCTATTTCACTGTAGATATAGTTTTGTAGATGTAATGTGGTTTTAGTATTATCAAATGCTTTTCAGGAGCTAAATAGTTTTCAAGAATGAGTGTATTCACGACCAGTATTTAAATTTAAATTCTTCCGTTGGGCTATGATTTTTACAATATCATTCAAAATTTAAAACTAAGCAAATATAAATAACTTAAATAAATAGAAAAATTATCAATAATTTACGTAAATACAGGATTTTATGTCAACCGCCATCTTTTTTGTTACTTCCGTCAGTCATCATAGCATTCTCCCTATTTTCATGAATTTTTGCTACTGTTTCATATGGAGTTCACCGTTATTTTTTATCTTTTCGATCGTTTTAAAAATGACTCATTACATTCGCTGCCAGGGATGCCTTAGTCGATCGATCAATCTAATACTGTTTTCTTCACTGATCGCCAAACGGCTCCAGGATCGTCTTTTACCATTTACAACTCTGAGTTATGTATGTCCGAGCACAAGAGGCTGGAGGATGGGGATTTGGAGATTCGGTCGCCATCCTGGATTATGTCACTTTCAAAATTTTCCAAAATTGCTTAAAATTACTAAAAAAAATATTTTGGATCCATCAGCTATCTATGAATAATACCCCCCTCCCCCCTTCCCTCTAAATTTCAACAGCCATCTGTTTGCGCGGGGATAGAGCCCGCCATATTTAATTTTTAAAATTCCCGCCAATTTTCATCAGTCATTGGTTTACGGCTGGGATGGATCCCGCCATATTTCATTCTTAAAATTCCCCCGCCGAAAATAATCGACTTGGTCGATATCCACTCGCTCGATTAATCGTTTATATTTAGTTTTAGGAATGACCACCAGGGATGCTACTTTGAACCGCCATTTTTGTTTCCTATTTACACACTTGATTCGACTCCACCAGTATACATATGTGTTTAAGGACTACGGGTAATGTACATAGGTGGGACTCTCGCCCCTATCACCAACATTATTTATTTTTATGCTTACCTACAGGCATCTAGACTGACATGTCTTGACAGGTACGATACTTCACCATAGTAATTTGTTTTTATTTTGTGCATTAACAATTGCATTATAACTCCTTTCAATTAATTAATTATTGTAATGATTTTTCACCTAATTTGCCGTCAAATACCGCATTTTTTCTTGTAAGAAATTTAAGTACAGTATATAATTTTACTTGTCATCTTTGAACGATTCTTGCAATGGGTTCTTATTATAAATAGAACAGTTTTTTTTACACACGTCATTGCAGGCAATATGACTACTGTCCTTTCAGGAATTATCTGTATGTTTTATCTTTGTTGGCTACAGCTTACTAACTTTCCTTCCTTTGTTTTTTGCTTTTATTGTTTTGTTTTTTTTTTTTTCGCAGTACGGCAACATTCGTCTGCAATGGCATACGTCCAAAAAACTGTTTTATTTATAATTTTACTTATGTGTACAAATCGATTTATAGGTAGGCTACTGATTATTTAATTTGTAAATATTACCTTAGTGTACACCACTGATGGAACAAACTTCGACTCGTGTCGACATTCATGATGCTATAGACAGGGAACTTGGCATTCGTGACATACTCGAGCAAGTCTCGACAAGCCACCCAGATTGTTTATGCCAGTAGTAAAACCTCCGCACACTTATAGTACTAGACATCATCTCAGATTTTTTTAGTAGTAGGTAAGTGCCAGATTTTATAACTGCATTCGTGTATTAACAAATATTCTCAAACGTGTTATGCTACAAATTAATATTATTAATATTTTATTAAATATTTTAAAAAAGTGTAACTATAAATTTGGAAGTAAAATTCTCGATGACATTCTATAGATGTTTTACAATTTTCCTTTCGCATAAAAAGTAATATACACTTCACTGAGGTTAATAATTTTGAAAAAAATTATATTTGTTTTTATGTAATTTTTTGTGAGCCACAATTTATTTAATTTGCAGTGTCTAAACCATCACATGTAAGCACGTACATTACGTCGTTTTAGCACCAACTCAATGAAGTATACACCTGGAAACTTCGTAGTCTGGATCTCTTCTGTGTATAAACCACCTCAAATTGGCCAGTCTGGCATACCTTATCTCCGAGTTAGTAGGTCCGTGGCTCTGATTCGCGTATATATGTCAGTTGGAAGAGTTTTGGACTCCAGTTCACTGTGAGTCCTATTTGGTTACCTCCATTTGTGAGGAGATTAGAACCAGCTCACCAACATTATCTTTAGGCAAGTTGGAATCACCTTTCTTTCTGTTGTAATGCATAGTTCAAAGTAATGAATTGTCTCGTGTGCGTGGTGGAGTGAACCACAGCGTTATATTCACACATTAGTTTGGACAAAACTGTGAAACCATTTGTTGGTAGTGTTACTTGTAAGGAACACTATATTTGTCACATCAGAATCCTGTTGAACCTCTCGAAAATGTATGCTTTGGGATTCCTGTATGTTGAATTAATTGATTCTATACACTTTCAGATGTTTAAATGTTGTATTATAGAATTCATTCTTTGGGCTTTACGTCTCGTCAGGTTATTAGGGGCGGAACCATTGACTTAAGGAAACAGGAAACGGGAAAGGAATGAGCCATTGCCTGTCGTCATGATCCATACAAGAGTTGCTCTGGAGTGATTTCAAAAATAATATTATTACAAGTTTGAGACATAAAACTTTTCATGTGGACAATTCCCATGAGTTATTTTGGGATAGAAGTCTTATAATTATAGATGAAAGAGTGAAATTAATACTGGATTTAATAGCTCACAAAGCTACGAAATACACAAAACAGAACTCAATTATAACTCTCACAACAAAATTAGTTATGCACACAATTAGTACTGTGCCACAGAATGTTAATTAACTTTGACAATTAAAGCACAAGAATATTTACCATTAATCAATTAAAGACTACAAACCACAATAAAAATTCAGTCAGATATCAATTCAACAGTCTCTCAAATAGTGACAATATACAACCTTAACAGTCCTAAGGGAGGATGGCTCACCATGTACAGTGCAGCACCCAGAGTGCACCACTGTCTCCACTCTTGAGGTCTTCGGTTCGACTCCCGTCGCGCACCTCTTTCTTCACCTGTCGACCCGCAGCAGAAACCCTCTTATCTCACCCAATACTGCTCCGAAGGTATGTGCCTGTAGCCTCGCAGTAGACTCCGACGTAACCAAGACGTCTTCCTGACATCACCAAGATGTTATTACCAGCCTCTCTGCACAAGCTTAGCACCTCCTCCGAGCAGGACCAATAGCGAACTCTCGAAGCACTCCTCTTGAATCACCAGGTAAACAGTCTCCTCAAGTAGCCAGTTACTGCCCTCCTCGACACAACACCGTCAGTGTTGTACTTCCCAGCTCACTGCCTCTGTAGCACTCCAACACAATACCGCAAGTGTTGTTCGTCCTTCCTGCAGCCCGCTGGCGTCACACAGCCTCGTCACCAACCACCGCTGCCGTGTTGCCATCCTCGAGATGCCACACGTCATCAGATCAGCCGCGCCGACACAACACCTGAGTGTTGTCTGTCCCTTCTGCAGGGCGCTGATGCTACTCAGCCTCGACACCGACCATTACCACCGTGTTGCCATCCTCGTGATGCCACACCTTGTCAGTTCCGCCGATGTTACATCAGACTCGACGCCGTCGTGATACCTCCCTCAAGGCGCTGGGTCCTCATCTCTGCGCCGCTGCCAGTGTCTCCTCTCGGCCCGTCACTTCTCACGACATCCATCGCCGCCCAGTGGCAACGCCGCCCCTAAGGGCGCTGCCTCACACCACTCTCGGTCTCACTTCATCTTCACGACTCACTACAAGACTATCACTTCCAAACTAAAACTTCCTGACTCTCCACGACTAACTCATGTTGCTCAGTACCGAGGCTTTTATACGGCCCCTACAGTGATGTCAATGCTGATGAAACATGGTGACGAGAGGTCTAAAAATAGACGTTACCTCGGTCGTACTTGTTGGTAGTCACGTATTCGCACTGGTGTCATCGGGGAATCCCAATGACGTCTCTCGGGAGTTGCGACATAGTTGAGAAACCCATGATATCACTGGTTGACTCACCGAGCTGTCCACCTAGCATGATGCAACATGCCTGCTGCCCAGCCAACACACAACAATATGGTTAACGAAAATCAGTATGGACACACATGAAATCGAATCCTAGTCATTGTGCTTGTCAAACCAAATATTTACACCAAACTTTGTGACACCTCACTTGGTATAAGATAATAAAAAAAGTGTGAAATATGGTTGGGCTGCAATTGCATCGATACCTATGTGTTGGAAAAAAGTTTTTAAAGGGAGTTTGTAAAGACGAAAAGGGAACTTGATAATTTAATTAGTCAATAAAAATAAAGATAAGGTTTTAAATCACAGCAAACAGTGTACTTATGTAAGGGAAGCTAGTGATTATTTAAGTGACTACATGATGTGTGGTGGTGTATCATAGTACATATTATTGAAGTTATAGATGTGGCATAAATTCATGCGTGCTTGAACAAGGGATGACGAATACTGCAAGATGAATAGTTGATTGTCAATTATTTGTTTTCTTATGCAAAACTATTAAAATAGAAAATTAATAAGACAATAAACATGTACAGTGTATGGTATTTTGTGTGTACGATGGACGATACAGCCAAAGTGACTATAAGTTAACATAGGGATAACGAATTAAGCATTGTTATCATGATTCATTGGTACAACACATTTAAAACGACAGCTGAGTGACTCCGTTAAGCAACGAATCGAGGGCGCAGAGAAGCTAATGTGCGTTAATGTTTACACTTGTAACATACACATACGTTTATTTACAGATATTGCTAAGATTATTTTTATTATCTTTGAAATTCAAGCAATGTAAACATTGTAATTATTATTGTTCTATGGTATATATTCTCTGTGACTAGTTTTAGTGTAGATATTTATGAATGTGTTTTATTGTCTAGAGTATTGCAGGAAATTATTTTGTTAATCTTAATATTTTATTGCAACGGCTCTTACTAGGTGGCATAATTTTATTTAAAACAAATAATTTCCAGACCAAAATAGTAATCGATTTGCTAGTAGGAAGAATTTACGTTATGTTTTACTACTTTTCGAAAACAAACCCTTTTCACTGTGGAATCAACAAGAAATAAGAATAGAAGGTTTTAGGCATGGCTGTGTATCTCTATAACACTTTCTTTGACCGTCAGCCATGTTTGATTTTAGTTCCTGGTCCCTGGCGCAGGGCGTTAGTGTAGAACCTTGTCCGAAAACTTACGAGGTTACCACGGGTAGAGTAGATTACATTTCGTAAACATGTTGTCTTCCGTCCGCCATTTTCTCGTGCAATTAAATGGCGTCCACTGTTAGTAGGCGTAATTTTCATGTTTGATTTGGATTAGTTTATTTTTCAATATACATTATTTTTTACTCTGGTCAGTGTTTTGAGGCAAGTTATGAATACTAGCGACGATAACACACAGGTGCTCAGGCATCTGCTATGTTGCTTTGAAGAATTGAAGAGCGGGCCGTCGCTTTGTTCAGTTTTGTGGATGTACGAACAAGATATCTACTTGAATTGTGGAAGTATTAGTTCAGACGGTTTTAATCCTGTTACGAAATGGCTCAACCTTTATTCCGAACCAAGTTGGAACGTACCAGGTATGTAAATTTAAGTATAATTTACAGTGTATAATATTTGTATACGGCATAGGGTCAATAATCTAGTAAGACAATCACTACTGCAACGGCATGGCAGGCCTACATTACATAGAAAGTAGTCATACATTTTAGGCCTAATTCCTCAGTGAAATTTAGGCACGATTACAAAGGTTGCTTTTGGACTTGTTTTTGCTCTGTAACCAATTTTTTTTCCTGCCCTTTATATTTCCTTTTTGTAGGTGAAAATAGTTTTATGTATTGTATAAGAAGCGAAGTCGTTATCAGACAATGCAATAAACAATTGCAGGGACTTGGTTGACATTGTTCCTTATCATAAATTAATAAAGGACGATTTAAACAAAATAACATGTATTCAATTTTAAACATGTATGCTACGTAACATTTCCGGTTGTAAAGACAAGTTTAGAAAAATTAATTTTCACAAATTAAGTATCTAGGTTTTTGTATATATTAACATCTAAAATTTTAAAAAATAAATAAATAAAATTAATATTTAGTGACGAAACTGGATATCACCTAACTTACTGCTTGTTTTTCATTAAACAATTCTTTTATATTAGCAGGTCATGAAATTTTTGTCATATTAATATGTATGTTTTTATTATTTTTATTTTATTTGATTTATATTTTCTACTAATGTTTCAGAGTGAAGTCATGCTTGAGGCCGCAAACATATTCAAGAAACTGTCCATTGGTGTCTGTACTGCCAATGATGGTAAAACATCCATAACTTTAAAGGCTACTTACTGGCTTGCATAATCTTCCAAGAATACCTGCAGGTATGTAAACGCTATAATAATAAGGCAGGATATTGGATTCCTAAACAGAAATTTGGTAGAAAAGTTATGAGATAAACAATTATTATCCTTGTTTGTTGTACGACTCATGTAACACTTCATGATTACCACAGTAAACTATTTTAGGAAAAAAATTCTTAGAGGTTTCTTACATAATTTATTATGTCAGCAGAAGCCCATATTCAGCTTGTCTCGCACGCACACAATACACAATCCCTAAGTTATTGATGTGCGAGGACAAAATGGGAGAGCAAGAGTACCTACAGCTGTAGCAGATATTTAATTACAATTTTGTAAATTAAATACTTTTCTAACAATAGAAATAAAAAAAAAGTTGTTTTTATTTTTGGAAATGATCTTATACACATCTAGGTTAAAGTAAAAACAATACATTGTCATGCTCAAACATATCTCTCGCTGCAGTATTTCCATTTCTTAAAGAAAATCATATTTTTGGACGAAAATGAATTAACTTAAAATAGGCTATTATTTGTAAGTTTTATGGCTTAATGTTGCCTTATATGGAAGTTCCATATTTTTTCTGTAACTCCCTACTTTAATAAAATTACAAAAAAAATTACATGCTCTTAAGCAAAATGTAACAATTTTTGTAACATAGTGCAATTTGCGAATAAGTGTGACATGGTTACCTTGTAATTTGTTAAAAGTTTGAAATGCTGTCCTATTAGTTTGCACCAGTTTGTGCAAAAGTTACTATACATTAAAATAAGTGCTAATTTCCAATACTCTTTTTCAGTTTAGATCAAAGATGTTGTGTTAATAATAAAACATACTTAAATGTAGTATGAATTTAATTTACTTTCTTCCTTACTGTTGAAATAAGCTTTTTTAAAGTGTTGCATTTGCTTTGAACATGCATATTCAATTAAAAATTTTTATATATGTCGTGAAAATAGATAATCCCAAAAAATTTCAATTTACATCGTTGATTGTTGTCTACTTGAAAATAAATATCACAAACATTTAAGCTTGTTAATCACTTCCAACATATATCTTAAGTTTTTAAATATTAGCTTTCCTTACTACTAATTACTTTTTATTTTAAAATTAAAAAAATAGGTGTACTTTCTAAATATCACCACAAATCAATACACGTTACTATGACATAAAAAATGTGTTTTAGTAATCTCTATATATAAAAATGAAAGATGACTGATTGACTGACTGACTGACTGACTGACTGACTGACTGACATATCAAACTGCAGCCCAAACCACTGGACCTAGAATCGTGAAATTTTTTGTGGGGGTTCCCTTCAGGTCTTAGGCGAACACTAAGAAGAGATTTTTCGAAATTCAACCTCTAAGGGGGTGAAAAGGGGTGAAATGTGTTTCCGAAGAAACGTCGCTAGAGCTCGAACCCGACGGCCAATCATCGTGATTTTTACTTTAATAGGACACTCGTAAAATTGCATATTAGCCAATTTAAGGATTTTTCGAAGTTCAACATTTAAGGGGCTGAGAAGACCTTAAATGTGTCTCCAATCAACTATCGATATCTATCGAACCCTTCGGGATAGAGAGTTGATATTCACTTCAAAATATTGCTTACGTAAATACCCAAAAAGTAATTTTAGGTTTTTTTTTTTAATTCGACCCCCAGACAGTAAAAAGGGGCAAAATGTGTTTTTTATGAATCGTCTATATCTTTGAAACACAATTGGCTATCGTCGTGATTTTAACTTTAATTGGTTACTTTTACAAATGTCTATGACAGGACTCAAAGACGTTTCGAAATTCTTTATTTAAAGGGGTGAAAATACGTGAAATGTGTTTTCGATTATCCTTCCATA